>PVHX01006291.1:0-102477 GCA_004024805.1 Geosciurus inauris | reverse complement strand
CAAAAGATTAGATCATGAGAATTATAACTTAATCAGTGGATTAATCCCCCTGATAGGGATTAACTGAGTGATAAAATTGGCAGATAGGGTATGGCTGGAGGAGGTAGGTCACTGGGGGCATGTCTTTGGTGTTTATATTTTGTCCCTAGTGAGTGAAGCTCTCTCTCTCTGCTTCCTGATTGCCATGTCCTGAGTGGCTTTCCTCTGCCATACTCTTCTGCCATGATGTTCTGCCTCATCTCAGGCCCAGAGCAGTGGAATCAGCCATCTATGGACTGAGACCTCTGAAACTATGAGCTGCAAATAAACGTTTCCTGCTCTACATTGCTCTTGTCAGATCTTTTGGTCACAGGGACCAAAAAAGCTGACTAAAACAAATTGGTATGGGGTAGTGGGATCATAGCTGTGAATAATATGACCATGTGTGGTTCAGAAGCTTTTGGAGCTGGTTTGTTGGAGGCATTTTGAAAAGTTTAGAGATGCAAGCTGGAAAAACTTTAGAATGTTGTAAGCAGAGTTTAATGGATGATTCTGGTAGGAACTCAGAGGACCAGAATGTCAATTGGACTGGGGACAGTAAATACTGGGCTCATGAGATTTCAGAGAAAACAGAGGATTCTATTGGAAATTGGACTAGAGGCCACTCATGTTATGTTCTGCGTAAGCATTTACCTACATTTTTCCCATGTCCTGAGACTTTCTGTTAAACTGAATTTAAAGGTAATGCACTAATTAATCTGATGGAGGAAATTTCAAGGCAGCACACCATTCAGGGAGCAGCATGGGTATTGCTAACGACTTTTAGCCAAATTTTAGTATGATAATCAGGGGCAGAAAGCAAAGCAGAAAGATTTTAAAAACTTTCAGTTTAGCCAGAAAACAGTAAAACTGTGGCGAAGGAAGATGTAGTTGTTAAAGGGATTACAGCTACCAAAGAAATACTAAACACTTTATCTAGAAACAATAGGAAAGATGGCTTGAGAATATCTCAGGAATTGGCAAGACCACAGCTATATCAGGCTCAAGGATGTAAAATTAAAAATTCTTTTTAGAAGAGAACATCCAGGCACCTTACTCACACAGATGGCCCTAGGAGGTTGTTTCATCATGTACAGCTGCCCAGGCACTCACTCAGAGGCTACTGCAGCCATGGTCACTGGAATCTAAGTAACAGTTTGGGATGTTGGCAGACCTTGGAATCAACGTGTGGTGCTGGTTCTGCAGGAATGCAGGATGCTGGAGTTAGGCAATCATGGAGGCTTCCACTGAGATTTCAAATAAAAGCTTAGGAATCCAGGCAAAGTGTAGAAGGTGAGCAGCTCCTGAGAGGATGATGCATGGAGATGTGAGAAGAAAGCTAAAGGTGCACTGGAAACCCTCAAGATTAAGAGATCTGCTGAGGAAACCTGCAGGAATTGAGCAGAGACAAGCCAAGAGAGGCTCTGTGGGCATAAAACTAGAAAGGCCTTAGGTACAGAGCTACACAAACCCTTTGGAGAGAACATCATAATGCCATGTGTCCTGGATGCCAGATGTCCAACTACACAACTTGTTTGCTCAATTGGATTTTTGTCTTGCTTTGGTCTCATCCCTTCTTTCTGTGACCCTACTTCTCCCTTGTGGAGTGGAAATGTTTACTCTGTGCCATTATATATTGGATGTATGTAATTTGCTTTTGATTTTTACAGGAGCTTATGCTGAGGGTTTGCCTGAGTGTCAGAGAAAACTTTGGACTAGGACTTTTGTGTAATTCTGGACTCTTGAACTAAATATATTTTTCATTGTAAAATGGGCATGGGCATTTGGGGCCAGGAGCAGAATGTTATGGTTTAGACATGAAATGTCCCCAAAAGCTCGTGTTTGAGACAGTGCAAGAATGTTCACAGGTGAAATGATTAGATCATAAAAGTTATAACCTAATCAGTGGATTAATCCACTGATGGGGATTAACTGTAGGAAGGTAGGGTGTAGCTAGCAGAGGTGAGTCACTGGGGATGTGCCTTTGGGGCCTATATTTTGCCCCTGGTGAGTGGCGCTCACTTTCTTCTTCCTGGTGGTAATATCTTGAGTTGCTTTCCTCCTTCACACCCTTCCACCATGATATTTTACTTTGCTTTGGGCTCAGAACAATGGATTTGACTGTCTATGGACTGAAACCTTTAAAACTGTGAGTACCAAATAAACTTTCCTCTAAAATTGTTCTCTTCAGCTTTTTTGGTCATAATGGCAAAAAAACTGACTGAAAGTTATTCTATTTTAAATTTTAATATTTTAATTTACCTCTTTCCTTTTCTTCTTTTGGTCATTGGAACTGACAGAAGTTTATGTATTTCATTTGCTTTTTGAAAGAACTAGCTTTTGATTTTCTTGATCATGTCTACTTTTCTGTTTTTCAACTCACTGTTATGCTTCTTGATTTCTTCTTTTTACTTCTACTGATATTTGTTTTTTGTCCTATTCCTAGTTGGTGAATTTTATTTTCTAATACATAGTAGTTTTTAAAAGCAAAATGTGTTCTCTTTTGTGATGCATAAGGTGATTTTTACTCTTATATTAAGCTTGTTAGTTTTGTTATTCAAGTAGTCTTCAATCGTACTTTTGTATGCATGGTTTTACAACTTCTGAGAGTGTTTTAGTTCTCTATGATATAATTTTTCTTTTTTGTGTTTTGTTTTATCAAGTATTTCTGTAAATATTTAAGTGAGAAGTTGGCAAAAGTTGTGAAAGAATCTATTTATTAGCCAGATGTTATTTAAAAAGTCCATTTGGTGAGATATTTTAAAATACTTTAATTAGTGCATTATTGTTATACATAATAATGGGGTTCATTTTGACATACTTGCATGGAATATAATTTACTCCATTTTAATCCCCATCATTTCCACTTTCTCTTCTCTCCCCCGCTTCCTCTACTGAACTGGTCTTCCTTCTATTTATTTGTTGCCTTTTAAAAAATTGGTGCTTTTGGACATACATAAAGGTGGAATTCACTGTGGTATATTCTTGGTTTTATTTCTTGAGCTTTAGGAGTTTTTTTTTTTGGTACTGGGGATTGAACTCAGGTCTACTCGACCACTGAGCCACATCCTCAGCCCTATCTTGTGTTTTATGTAGAGACAGGGTCTCACTGAGTTGCTTAGCACCCTGTGGTTTCTGAGGCTGGCTTTGAACTCATGATTCTCCTGTCTGAACCTCCCAAAGTGCTGGAATTACAGGCATCTGCCACCGTGCCTGGCTCAAGCTTTAGGAGTCTTTTAAGGAAGTTGGTGCCTATGTCAGTAAATTAGGGTGTTGATCCTATATTTTCTCTAGTAAATTGCAAAGCTTCTGGTCTAATTCCTAGGTCTTTGATGTGCTTCAAGTTAACTTTTATTCAGGCTAAGAGATAAGGATCTAGTTTCATTCTCCTACACCTGGATATCCAATTTTCCCAGAACTATTTTGTTAAAAAATGATCTTTTCTTGGACATATGTTTTTGACATTTTTATTGAGTATCAGATGACTATCTGTGTGGGTTTCTCTCTGTGTCTTCTATTCTATTTCACTGATCTTCATGTATGTTTCAATGTCAACTGCTTTTGTTATTATAACTCTGTAGTATAATTTGATATCAGTATAATTTTGATTCCTCCAGTGTAAAGCCAGATGACCAAAAGGAGGCGAATTAAAACCGCTGGGCAAGGCTTTATTGGAAATACAGGCTCTCGGGCTGAACTCTCCTGTCCATCAGAGTGTGTACGGGACAATGGCGTATGTGTTCCAGGGTAAAGAAAATTTAAAGGGCCCGGTCAGGAAGGGGAGGGCTTAAGGCAGGAATGGAGGGGCTATGAGATAGGAAGCGGTGGTATCTAGAGTCCTGCGTCCCCTGGGATTGGTCAGGGGATCCTGCTGAGGTCAGAGTCCTTCCAGGATGAGTCAGGAAAAGTCCACCGATTGGTAGGAGGTGCCATTGCTGCTTACATATCAGCGTCTGGTAGGCTGTTCCTTTGCGCATGCGGGCTGCTTGATGCTTCATTCCATGCAACTGCTCCAAACCGAGGCCCTACACCCACCACAGCTGTGCGGAATCCACCATGCTGCAAGTTCCGCATCTGCTGCTGCCACGTGGAGCTCACCACATTGTATGCTCTGCATCCACCTCGCAAGAAGAAACGCGCGATCTCAAGCTAGCCTAACATCCAGTATTATTCTTCTTGCTCAGGATTGCCTTGGCTATTTGGGGTCTTTTATTCTTCAATATGAATTTTAAGACTTTTTTTCTGATTCTTTCATTGGTATTTTAATGAGAATTGCATTGAATCTGTGTGTAACTTTTGATAACATGGACATAAACAAGACTGATAAACCCCTAGTTAAACTAGCCAAAAGAAAGAGAGAGAAGACCCAAGTTAACAAAATTAGAGATGAAAAAGGAAATATCATCATAGACATTTCTGAAATACAGAGGATCATTAGGAACTATTTTGGAAATTTATACTCCAATAAACGGGAAAAATCTAGAAGATCGGGACAGATTTCTAGACACATATGGCCTACCCAAATTGAACCAAGAGGATGTAGAAAACAAACAGATTAGTATCAAGCAATAAGATTGAAGCGGCCATTAAAAGTCTTCCAACAAAGAAAAAAGCCCAGTATGGCTATATTCTCAGCTGAGGTCTATCAGATCTTTAAAGAAGAACTAATGCCAATCCTCAAATTATTCCATGGGATGGAAAGGGAGGGAATACTACCAAATTTGTTCTATGAAGCCAGTATCATCCTGATACCAAAACCAGACAAAGAAAACTACAGACCAATATCCTTAATAAAATGTTTGTTTTATTAAATAATATAAATCATTTATTAAATTATAAATTAATATTAAATAATAAAACATTAATTAATAAAATACTAGGAAACTACATTTAAAAACACAAGAAGATTGTACAAGTGGGTTTCATCCTAGAGATGCAAGTTTGGTTCAACATATGCAAATCAATAAATGTAACTTTCCATTTAAATAGAATTAAAGACCAGAAAAAGCCTTTGACCAAATCCAGCACTCATCCATATTAAAAATGCTGAAGGAACTAAGGAACTTACCTCAGCATTATAAAGGCTATATACAGCAAGCCCAAAGACAGCCTCATACTGGGAATGATGGGAAAAACCCCAAAGCATTTTCTCTAAAATCAGGAACTAAATAAGGATATCCATTGTTACCACTCCTATTCAATATAGTTCTTGAAACTCTAGCTAAGGCATGCAAGAGAAAGAAATGAAAGGGATACAAATAGGAAAAGAAGAAGTCAAATTTTTGTTTGCTGATGACATGATCCTATATGTAGAAGATTCAAAATACTATATTAGAAGACTTCTAGAGCTAATAAACAAATAAAGCAAAATAGCAGGGTACAAGATCAACATACAAAAATCAATAGCTTTCCTACAGTTCAATAATGAATTTACTGAGAAAGAAATCAGGAAAAGCATTTAATTCATAATAATCTGAAGAAATAAATAACAAAAATAAATTGAGAATAAGTCTAACCAAGGAGGTGAAAGTTCTGAAGATGAAAATACCTCCTATGTTCTTGGGTAGGCAGAATTAATATTTTCAAAATGGGTATACTACCAAATGCAAGATTTCATTTTAGTAAATCTATAGACATTGCTAGTTTACCTAGAAGCAGTTTCTGCTAAACCTTGCTGATTCTTTAGTTTTAATAAATCGCAATAGTGTCATATTAATAACTTTATCTCTACCTTGGCATCCCACCTTGTAATTATGACAGTTTGTAATTTTTGTCTTTTTACCTTTTCCTAATTGCATATTTTTGAGGGTACAACTTTTTGATTCTTTTAATTATCTGAATCTAAAGACCTAGAGTATTTGCTAAACAATATTCTTTTTATTTTCTCTCTATCTTATAACCAGTCCTGAGAGCACTGATGAAAGGTGATTTTCTTTTTCTCCTCTCTCTCTCTCCCTTTCTTCCCTTCTTACTTATTTGTTTTGTTTCAGTATTATGGGAGCTAAATTAATAAAACAATAGTTGGTTTTTCTCATCTCTCAAGATGACTAGTGAAAAGGCTGAGAAGCCAGACACTAAGGAGAAGGAAACTGGAACCAAGAAGGCTGATGCTGTTGGCATGGTTAGAAAGGGTAACCTCAAGGCTAAGAAACCCAAAACGGAAAGCCCCACTGTAGCTGAAACTCTGTCCTGGTTGGAAGAATTGGCAGAGACTACTGATCTTCTATGTATTCCCGAAAGCCCATTTATAAGAGAAAGTAATCAGCTGCTAAATCCAAGGTTGAAAAGAAGGAGGTTTTTGCTACTGTCACAAAACCAGTTGGTGGTGACAAGAACCAGGTGGTTAAGCTTTGCAAAATACCTGGATACTATCCTACTGAAGATGTGCCATAGAAGTTATTGAGCTATGGCAAAAACCCTTTCATTCAGCAAGAGAGTGGTTTTCCTCAAACAGCCTAGCAGTGGCTTACTACTTGTGGCTGGACCTCTTTCCCTCAATCAAGTTCCTCTGCAAGGAACACATCAGAAATTTGTTATCACCTCCACAAAGATTGATGTCAGCAATGTGAAAATCCCCAACACCTCACTGATGCTTACTTCAAGAGCAGCTGTGGAAGCCCAGACACTGGGAAGGTGAGATCTTTGACACAGAGAAAGAAATATGAGATTACAGAGCAGTTTGGTCAGAAATCAGTGGACTCACAAATTTTACCCAAAATCAAATCTATTCCTCAGTTCCAGAGCAACCTGTGATTGGTTTTCTTGAACAAATGGAATTTATCCTCAAAAATTGTTACTCTAAATTTCTTGCCAAGAATCTAATTAAATAACTGATCATTAAAAAAAATAACAATAGTTGTATTTAAGTCAACATATTTTGTTAAAACTTTTATTGACTTGAGTGCTATATTTTGAGGCTTTCAGTTTGTTAATTTTTATATTCTAATTGTTTCCACTTTAGAATTCATGATACAGTCATAATAGCTCAAATAAAGTATGTGTTCTCATTATTTATAGATAATGAAGAGCTACAATCTGCCACAGCATGTATTATAAGCATTTTCCTAATTAATATTTGGTGACTATTTTATTGAAATTGCTGTGACAATAATTACTTCATATTTCTCAAATCAATGTAAATTGATATTCTTATGGATATAAAATGAATAATCACTATGAAATAGAAACCTGGATAGGATTTTAACTTGAAGTTTAACCTGCTTTCCTTAGATTCTCTTCTACTTGAGAATTTATAGTCAGGGTAGTACTCAATTTTGAAGGACTAAAATCTTACAATTTTGATATTCACTGTTAAGAAAAAAGAATATTAAATGAAAAATTCAAAATTATAACTTGAATTATTTAATAAATAACAGCAAAATATAGATTTTTAAAAAGCTGCTAAAAACAAATATTGCAAAATTAAATGTATAATCTTTGGTTTTGTATTTTCCCTATACATTTTGGCTATAAATTTGTTACCATCTCTTCCTATGTAATTTTTGTGGTATTTTCTACCATAATAATAAAATGATTAATTCAGTCCTCTTTTTATCATGGTTGATCAAAATGTTACTACTAATAGTTTAGAAAAGCTTCTTTCAGCTTCCTAACTCATTATTGTGATACAAACATCTCTATCATAGATGTGCTCTTTCTTCATAGCTCAGCTTTGTGCAATGCACTATAAACCCAGGCATTTTGTGTGGTTTTAAGGAAGTTGGATGTGCCTGGGAGAGGGAAACTTTGACGTTGTTGTTTGAATCCAGCATTACTACTTACTGGATGTTCTTAACTCTTGGTATTTAACCTGTGTCAGATAAAGATTAGACTCTCAAGTGCTTCCAAACCAGTATTTTTTAACTTAAAGAAACTTTAAATTTCAGAATAGTTTGATCTATAGTTTCAAGAGTTATCTTGTTTAATATCCTTAATATTGTGAGATGAGAATTTTGAGATTTAAAGGCATATGAGAATCTTACCTAAAGTGACACTGCATGTGGACTGTGGACTGTGTGCTGAAGGGACATCTGTGTTAGCAGTATTTATATCATGAAGGGCAGTAACAATAGTTATAAGATCATTATGTAATTTGCTGCAGTACTGGGGATTGAACTCAGGATCAGTCCCTAGGAACTCGTGCATATTGGGCAAGTGCTCTATCACTGAGCTACATTCCCACCCCTGCCCACATTTTTTAAAATTTTATTTTGAAACAGGCCCTAGGCTGGCCTCAAAGTCCCAATCCTCCTGCTTCAGCCTCCTGAATAGTTGGGATTACAGGCATGTGCTGCTATCTCCAGCAAAAGCAAACAAAAAACAAAAATCCTCCTGCCTTTTTGTCAATTTTTTATACTTGGCCTAACTTCTCTTTATGAGTTTAACCAGTTTCCTTGAAAATTTATTTCTCTGTTTATACTATAAAATCTCTAATTATGTCCTCAAAGGACAACTAATCCTAGTTCTCTTAGGTTGACTGTCTATGCATAACAGAACACTTAGGGCTAAGCTAAACTCAAAGACCATTAAGGCTACTGAGCACAAGAAAGTACCTTTGTAACTGATCATGATGCAACTATCTTTTAATGTAGCATCATACTCAAAATAGACCTTCCATAACTAATTGGTAAAGGAAAATAAGTTTGAAAGTAAGAGTACATTAGAATATATTACACCTAGAGGCAATGACAAATGTTCTGTTACTTAAAATAATACTAAATACTAGTGGAATAAAGAGTGAGAGGGGATAAAGGAATAGAAAAGTTGGCAGAGCCATTTGTTCTAATTTTCCTCCCTCCCTCCCTCCTTCCCTCCTGCCCGCCCTCCCTCCCTTCTTTCCTTCCTTCCTTCCTTCCTTCCTTCCCTTTCCTTTTCCTCCCTCCTCTCCCCTCTCTTTCTTTTTTTCTTTCTGTTTCTTCCATGGCACTTAAACACTCAGTCATATCCTCAGCCCTTTTTATTCTTTATTTTGAGACAGAGTCTCACCAAGCTGCTTAGGGTCTTGCTAAGTTGCTGAAACTGGCTTTGAACTTGTGATCCTCCTTCCTCAGCCTTCCGAGTTGCTTAGATTACAGGTGTGTGCCACGATGCCCCACTATTCTAACTTTTCAGCTTTCTTTCATTTTTCAAAAAATCACCATGCTAAGATGCCTTCGCTGTCAGTTGTGTATTACAATAGAATGAGCCAAGACTCTGAAGTAAGATAACTGGTTCTGTTGCAACTCACTGTGGTATTGGGCAAAGTATTACAACTATGAGAAATCTTAGTTTTTTCATCAGTGAAGAAGGGATAATTGCAAGCTTGGAGGGTTGTTGCTGTTATCATGGAAAATTGTTGTTTATGTCGTGCCTTGTGGGGGTTTGCTGATAAGCTGGAGTCCCGGGGGATGAAAGTAAGGTGTCCTCTGGGAGGATAAAACGGGGTCCCACAGGAGGAGGTATGGGATGGACAATTGTGGAGTCACTTCACCCAGACTCTGGGGGCTGGTAAGACTGCTCTGCCAGATCGAGATGCAGAACCTGTTTATTCCAGGAAGTGTAACAGCTTATGAATGGTCCTCGGACCAATCATGGCCCCAAGGTTACAGCCAATGGGGTACCGCTCTGTGTTAGGTGCGCAGTCAATCAGCATGGGGTGGGAAAAGAGGGAGGGGAGGGTTTGAAGGTATGGAGAGTGCTCCCACAGAAAATCTGCGAAGTGCTGAATATACTCTCTGGTACCCTCCTTGCCTTGTACTCAATGTTAACTATGTTATCATTCACACTAATTGGGATGGCTTCTTCCTAATTAAAAAAAACAAAAACAAAAAAAACAACTACAGAGGGAGGGAGGCAGGGAGGGAAAGGGAGGGACCTATCAGTGCATTATTGTAGTTGCAATGTAGAAAGAAAACAAAGAAATCCATTGGTATATCTGGTAGAATAAAAAGCATATGGGGCTGAGAAGACAAAGATACAATAAAAATTGTATTGAGCAGGTATTTATGTATAACTCAGGGTGATGGTTAATTTTATATATCAAATTGAGTAGGCTTACTGTATTCAGATATCAATCTGGGTATTATATCAATCTGGGTATTACCCAGGTCAAATATCAATCTGGGTATTACCATGAAAGTACTTTTGGGGTGAAATTAACATTTAAATAAGTAGAATTTGAGTTAAGCAGATCACTCTCCATAATGTGGGTGGGCCTTGTGTAATTAGTTGAAGAATTGAAGAATGAATTCCCTAAAGGAAGAAGAGTGCTTGCCTCCAGCCTGCCTGTGGACTCTGGCTGCAATACCAGCTCTTCCTTAGATCTGCAGCCTGCTTCCTTTTCCTGCAGATTTTAGACTTGCCAGTCTCCACAATTCTGTGAGCCATTCCTTAAAATAAATGCTTGTCTCTTCTCTCTCCATCCTATTGGTTCTGTTTCTCTGAAGAATCCTGAATAATAATATTGATTAATACCAATGAATGATAAATATTAATTTATAGTGATCCTTCAAGTTTATATAGGACATCCAATTGATTGGAGCCCTGCCTGATTTTGGCTTACTTCTCTTCTTTTTATGCTCATTTTAATTTTCAGGGTTTTTTTTAGGGGGCAGATGCTAATATATGTTCACATTTACTCTTTACATTATGGATGATCAATAAAAGCCAGAAATATTAAATACTGGGTAATTTATAATCATTTAAAAATATATTTATATATTTTATTACACAAACCATCTAGGATAGTTAAAAGAGTCTTAGAAATAAAAAAGTGACAATAAAATAGCACCAAGAGTTTATTGATTTTGTTCTGGGCTAAGAGTGTCACAGGGGTTATCTCAGGTAAACCTCACAGTGACCCATGACATGGGTACTCTAATTACACCTACTGTACAGAGGTGCACATGAGCAACACACTCAGAAAATGCTAGGTTAGAACTTGAACTCTGGTCAACTGGTTCCAAAGAAGTTGGTGCTTATTTCCTCTCACAGAGATGTATCTTTCTCATTTTTTCCCCAAGCTGGGTAAGACACATCTCAGAGCCATTTGTGGCATGAGTCTCTGTCCTGGTGTCATTTTTCTGGAACTGAGCTAAAAGTCTGGAACTCAATTAGAACAGAGACCAAATGACTTGGCTGCAGAACCAGTCCCTTGTACCTTCTGAGTTAAAGATTCTCATTTATGGCTATTAATATTGAAAGGGATGAAATGTGTCTTTATACCAGTCATCAATTTTCCCCAGCCTTCACGGAGTTGCTGCAGAACAACTCTAGGAAAATTTCAAGGCAACTGAAGAAGTCAGGAGAAGAAGCAGAGGATCAGGGAACTTAGGAAATGTAGGACTCCTAGAGAGCTTCTTATCTTTCTGCCTTGTTTCACAGATGAGGAAACTGAGGCAAGATGTTAAATCACCTGATCACAGGACCATACACTGAGGCACCTCAAATTTAATGTGCACATAGAATCACTCGGAATCTTGTTAAAGCAGATTCTGATTTTGTAGGACTTGGGGCCCAGAGGTCTAAATTTCTAACAAGCTCCCAGGTAAAGATGCTGCTGCTGGTCCAGGGCTGCACTGTGAGTAGAAAGGAAAGAGGTTTATTATGACAGGTAAGCTAATAGGAGGGGAAGGAGCAAACTGCATTTTACTAGGTCCCATAATAAGTGGAAATGACATGTACAGTGTTTATTAATACTCAGATGATCTCTCAAAATATTAATTTATTGATGATGACATGATTTGCTAGTGTTTGAAATCATATCATCATCAATTAAAACTGAGAATAACATTGAAATTTTGTCATGGGGATTAAGAATTTAGCTAAAACAATATACTGATTTTTAATTTGTTTACAGTTAAGCAGAATGAATATGATTCAATGAATATGATTATACTTGTGTGTAACTAGAAAGCTACAATTTAATGTTGCCTGTGTGGAAAAGATCTAGAGGCATTAGTTCCTAGTAAGCTTATTGAGTTGATAACATGTTATAGTTGCATTAACAGAAGTATAGTGTGTTGGCAAAGGAAAGTGCTAGTTTCCTTCCATATTGCAAAGTCATGACATACCTGGAAGCTGTGTCACAGAAAGGGTATTAGAGATCTGGAATGCCATTGGGTAATTGGTGACAGTCATAGGGTCATAAATTTGAGGAATGGTTAAAAAAATTGTGCATTTAACCTGAAGATTAAAGTGACATACAGAACAATGAAAGGACTGACCCAGATATTTGAAGGTATATCATATGTGTGATAAGATTAGACTTATTCTATGAGACCCTTGAGTATGATTAGAATCAGTAAAAGTGGACACTAGAGGCAAATTCATGCATACTATAAGACATTTGTGGGGAGACCAAGGAAAAGAACTGGGAATTGAATTCCAGCTGTGTGACTTTGGAGTAAATCACTCAGGCTCTCTGGGTCTCAATCCCCCATTTGGAAAATGGGGAAAAGAATTTTTTCTTTCTGATCATTATACAAAGTTTAAGAGATATATGTGAAAACACATAGCCAAGTGTGACAGTGCTGATTCAATCACTTTTAAAATATCATTAACCAGAGCAATCGAGCCACAGGTAACCCAGAAAGAAGTAAGTTACCCCTCACCGGAGGCATACAAGTCAAACACAATTGACCACTTGGGAATTAGGGATGAGAACTGTGCATAGATTTTTCTGCCAGCCAGGAGGTGTTATGTATCTTGAACATGATTGATAGGTTCCTTTCCAATTTTAAGAGTCTGGGCAGACTGGCATCACCACTCCCTTTTCCTGGCTATTAAAAATGCAAGTGGAAAAATTGCTTCATTCAATTGTAATGCTATTCACCTTTTAGTCTGAGATAGGGAGGCCGAAATGGATTTTGAGCTTGTCATTGCTGACTGCCAAATAGAGTGATCTTCCTTTGAATTCTAAAATGTTACTATTTCCATTTTATGATGTTATTAAGGATATATCTTTCCTCAAAAATGGTGCCATACAGAGTAGTCTCCTATTTGGTATGATTTGAGAAGGGCAAAGGAAGATTCAATTTTCACCAAATCATTTTCCCCATTGGTCCTGCTACACATCTTTAAGTTCCTCTATTATTGTCATTTCTTTGTATAGAGCTATCAAAATGTGAATGTGATCTAGGATGACTAACTTCAAGCCATTATCTGTCATTAACATCTTGGCCAGACTTAGCCTGGGCATTGTGTGTTATTGTGATGCTCATGAAAATGCACTTCTCGTTCTCCTGCTGTAAGAGTGTATTATTGGCAGACACCCCCAGCTGTTAGCCTTCTGGATTCTCTATGTAGTGTGTGCTCAAGTCCATTTTTGTGGGCCATTCCAGGCAATGACTATATAGTGTATTAATGTAGGTGAATTCCTAAGTGACATGAGATTCCTCCAACAGGTGATTTTATTGAGGACTTCCCAATCAGCCTGACCCTTCCTAGACACCTGTTGTAGTCCCGGACTCTTCCTCCCTAATATTCTCTTCCTCACAAGCATTCTACCTGCACTGTGGTCTGAAGGCTCTGCCTGCCTCCTCTTGCTCCCTTCTCTTTATTTTTCATGGGAATTTCCCCCCAAAAGTCTCTGTACATCTAACTTTTGGAGGACTCAACATCAGTGGTTCCAGGAGTGGTGTGAGAAAGCAAGTGGTAACTTGGGGTTGTGATATGGGTTTACAGCTCTAAAGCTAAAGAGGAAATCTTCCTGAGTGATATATAGGGTATGGGAGGTCCCTGGCACAGCATGAAGGCTCAAATGCTAAACTTTTCACCCAAGTGACCTGAAAAAATGTTCCTGTGAGGTGAATGCACTTAAAGGAGCAATGATTAAGTGTTTTAAAATTATGAGGGAGAGAGAGAGATATCCACAAGGGCAGTAGGGTTGACTGATTACTACTTAGTTACACTAATGTCTCTTGCAGAGAATGAGATGGGGAGCTTTCTGATAAGAAACTGAAGACCTTGACAAGCAGTTAAAGGCTAAATGTGAAAGCCAGAGTCTCTGATAGCATACAAAGAGACTCCCATCTCCTGAAATGTGAGTGGGACACAGCTGAGCAGTATCTAACTATTAGTTAGACAGTTAGAATTGCAGAACAGATCTGTTATGCTGAGGTCAGAACCCTGGTGAGAAAACATAGAACTCTGGAACATGGGTGGGAGCCATCTGAATGGATGTCTCTGAAGATAGCTCCAAACTCTTGGAATCTGCAAGGCGGGCTCACTCTTCCTAAGTATGAGCCAGTTGTTAACCTGATAGAAGATGCTGCTGAAGTCTTGCTCTCACTTTCTCACCTGGCTGCCAGGTGGGTGGATTCTAGGTTAAATCTCAGCATTATCTGACTAGGGACCTACTAGGTTTAATTAGGGAGAAAGGATATTGTATACTGAAGGATTTTCAGAATTAACTGGAATATATCTGCCATTGAAAGAGTACCCCCTGGAAGTAGATTTTGAGGGTGCTTCATCAATGGAACTGGAATGTATGATTAGATTTAAAGAAGTCATTTTCTTGGGAACATTTCCTAGAATATGAGGTCAAACACCCTTGCAAAATCCTCACAAAGAGAGGCAAATTTATTGCGGGGGTAGCACATAGAAACCTAGAAAAAGTGATGGGCCTTGCTGAGGAAAGTATAAATGTATGTGTTTCCTTAGCAGACAATAGAGGAAGGAATAGAAAAGTGCAGGTAAGTGGGTGTGCTAGAGTGGATGTATTATGTGAAGCCAGAAGATTGATCAGAGGATTGTGTTAGATGAGAAAGACACAGCATTCACCAAAGCTATTGGGAAAGCTCTGCAAGAGGGGCAACAGCATCATTAGGACATTTGTTGGTAGTGCTCCTCTGCAGGGCAGGGATGATGATAGAGGAGATAATTAGAGAATTAGAATCCTAGGTAGTTGCCAAGGGCATGGACAACCATTCATAGGTATGAAGGGGAAAATATTGGCAGATTGAAAATAAGAAGGTCTTGGCTGGAGTATTGTGAATGGATGTGCAACAAGGCCTCTTTGTCTTTGTGTTCTGCATCCAGAGGTTTAACTAACTGTGGGTTGAAAATATTCAGAAAAAATTTGTATCTGTGCTAAATATGTACACACATTTTTCTTGTTATTATTCCCTAAATAATATAGTATAAAACCCATTTATGGCCGGGTGTGGTGGAACACCCCTGTAATCCCAGCACCTTGGGAGGCTGAGACAGGAGAATTGCGAGTTCAAAGCCAGCCTTAGCAACGGCGAGGTGAGTGAGACCCTGTCTCTAAATAAAATACAAAATAGGACTGGGGATGTGGCTCAGTGGTTGAGTGCCCCTGAGTTCAATCCCTAGAACCAAAAAAAAAAAAACCAAACCATTTATGTAGCTTTCGCTTTCACATTGTGTTAGATATTATTAATCTAGAGAATTTAAAGTACATGGGAAGAAATGTGTAAATTTTATGCAAATACTATACTATTTTATGTAAGAGATTTTACCATCTGCAGATTTGATATTTGCAAGAGTTCCTGGAATCAGTTCCCTTGGATACTCAGGAATGATAATACCTATGTGGGAAGATCTTTGTATCACATATTAGCTCCACCAGAAAGCATTCACCACAGAAGAGGAACTGAATAACCAAGCAGACAAGATGGTGCAGTCAGTTGAACTTAGTGGTCTTTGTCATCAGCTGCCAGACCTTGCAGAAAGACACATGAGTGGAGAGGCCAAAGTGGCAGTGAGGGAGGTTTAGTTTTGGGAGTTACTGCTGCCTGGGTGTCCAAACAGCAACATAGACCAGAAGCGAGCTGTTGTTATGTTAGTATTCCTTGAGGGGACTACATTCCTCTTATGTCAAGCCAACCACATTGAGCCTTTTCTATTCTGAAGGGCCAGCAGTTTATCACAGGAATAATATCCTATTCTGGACAAGGGTTCATCTTTTCCTCAGGCATACCTCTAGCCAACACTATTGCTGAGGACTCACAGAATGCCTGACTCACAGGCAAAAGATCCCACACAGTATAATGCCTGATCAGGGATCCATTTAGGTGCAGGAGTGTGCCATGATCATGGATCATGTACCAAATCCAGAAGAAGTTAGCCTTTTAGAGCACTGGAATGACCTCCTAATGGCATAGCTGAAACAGTTCAGGTGACATTCAGAAAGAAGTGCCATCCTTCAAGCTGTAGCAGTGCACACATTAAATCAGAGACATGTATATGCTGCTGTGTCCCATATAGGAAGAATACATGGGTCTGGGAACCCCAGAATAGAGAGGAGTGCTTCTACTTAGCATCACTCCCAGTGGTACACTAAGGGATTTTGTGATTCCCATTATCACAATTCAAAGTGCTGATCTACAGTGCAGGTGTACTCTTTCTTACAAGAGGATCCCAGAGGGTCCCATTGAACTATAAACTAAGATCATCATCAAGGCACTTTGGATTCCTCATGTCCAAAGATTAGCCAGTCTCTATTGTAGTGGAAGTAATTTCCTCTGAGCCACAGGAGGAGGAAGGGCTTTTACATGATGGGGACAAGGAGGAATCCATACAGAACCTGGAGCCCAGGAGATCCATTTGGAAGCTTCCTGATACTCCAGATACTCCATTGTTCCATTTTGACTTTGACAGGACATAACCCACAACCCTACCCTAAGAATAACATAATGATGAATGCCTCATATCCCTCAGAAATGAAGGTTTATATGAAATTGCTGAAGATGAGGGGACCTGTGCATGGATGGAGGAGGAAGAGGGAGAGGATGAGAGCCAGAAACGATCCCAAGACTATTTGCAGCACTGGCAATGAAAAATTCCTATTACTAACCTCTCTCATCCCAATTTCCTCTCAGGAAGAGACCTATGAGATCCACAGAGGACCTGCTTCCTGAATCTGTATAGAGTAGTAGATTGTGCTATGCGATGGGGTGACCCTGGTGCAAAACTCAGATCTCAGATCTGCTGCAAGGAATACTGTCTGACAGACCTAGCTGCTCTCCTTTCTGGATTTACCACCACATTCACCATGAGGTCAACTTCTGCCATCTGAGGTCTGAGCATATCTTCCTGGGAGATGTGACACTCCTCGAACAATAGTAGACTTTGACTCAGGATTACCTATCAGTCATCAGCCAGCTGAACTTTTCTAGGACCAAGGCTCTTCCTGCCCCATCCCTCTTTTCCCTCTTCTTCACTGGATTCAGCTGCATCTTCATCTGCCATCTCTTCCTTCCTGTTTCTTCTCCCTCTCCTAAGTTGAGTTTCCTTACTAAATGTGGTTAATCCTTACTAAACTCTCTAGTAAGCTGAGTTTCCATACTAAATGTGGTTAATCCTTCTCAGTATCTGCTTAACAGAGGATTTACACTCAACTCATATCATAGGAAATGATTGACTTTTGACTCAGTCCTGGATTCCAATCTTATTGCTGCCCTGTATTAACTATATGAACTTGGGTCATACAACTTTCCCTTGTTTTCCCCATCAAGGAAAATATTTTTTGCTCCTAAAGTTACAGTGAATATTGGATGAATTCACACTTGAAGAAAACCTATCACATGCTTTCTATAACAGCAGGTTCACAGTTCCTTCTTTATCATTGTCCATTAGCAGGGCAGCAAGTTAGTAGGACACTTAACTATTGAATTTTGATAAGAGATTGCAAGGAAGTAAAAGAGGAAGAAATCCTAGCAGTTCTATATGACAAGGTTGGCTCCCTGGGCATGACTCCCCTGAAAGATTGGTACCTGGGAATTAAGATGCTAGGAGTCAAGGAAGGTGGGGCACAGAAGTGAGAATAAACTTGATAACTTTTATCTTAAGAACAGTCCCCTGTTCTGTGTAATTCCTAGTATAAGGTTATTTAAAAGAACCTTAAAGGCAACCACAAGGTGGAAAAGAAGTCCCCACCCATGGGGTGGAAAAGTGGTCCCGTGTGTCTGAGCCCTTTCATCTCAGCGCCCTTTAGTGTCTCACACAAAGGAGCTGCACATCTGATTCATGCTCTAATGAGTATGAATGGCCATGACTAATGGCTGGGGAACTTTCTGAAGAGCCTTGAACGTTTAATCATCAGCAACAATTTAGTCCACTTCAACTGATTTTTTTCTTAAGCTCCATATACATCAGAATTAGCTTGAGAATATGAAATAAAAGTTTTCTATACTGTCACACTGCGACTGGCTCTTTGTTGATGTGGGGTCACTACTGGCACCATCTGGGCCAGTCTGCAGAAGTTTTACTCTTTGTGAACCCTCTCACTGGCATGTGGTTGGGGATAAGGGACAGGGGAAGGAAGGAATTGAAATAGGGAGAAAGTAAACAGAACTCAGTTGTTTACTATGACCTGGGGCCTTTAAAGTTAAGTCCAAATGGGGCTTTGAGTCCCTACTCTCATTAGGTTATGTGAGGAATAAACTAAATATGAGAATACACTTGAAGCACAGAGAAAGTGCCTGGCAATTAAATGCTCAATAAATGCTTACATTGTTGATAATAAGAGCAACATCATTTTTTCATATTGCCATTCTTCCTCCCTATAACACACTCCCTTCTTCTACTCATTCACCTAATGTTACTTGTTCTTTTACTTCCTCCTTGAATTTGCTGGGTCCAGACCACACGGATGTGTTCTTTGTATAATGCTGTGGGAACTTATCTCTTCACCTTCACTGGGCACAGACAACATTTTTCTTTGTGTTATGCTTTAGGCACTTGTCTTATTTTGATTTAGGAGAAAGGTAAGACAGGGGTAGTGGCTAGATAATGGGATGAGGAGCTGTAATATTTGGATTCCATTATTTACTAGCAGTGTGAGCAAGTAACTTAGCCTTTGTAAGCCTCAGTTTCCTTATCTATAAAGTGGGAAACTGCAACTTAACTGTTTGTTTGCTGAGGAGTTACAGATGAGCATTGTATTAGTTTGTTTTCCATTGGTATAACAAAATAGCAAAGACTGGATCGTTTATAAAGAAAATGGGTTTATTTAGCTCATAGTTTTGGGGGCTGAAAGTTAAAGATTTGATATTCCCATTGGTTTGGTCTCTGCTGAGGACCTAATGACAGATGGCATCAGGGTGGAAGTGCATGCAAGAGGGAGAGAGAATGCTAGATTACACTGTGGAACAGAAAGCTAGAGAGAGTGGGGAGGGGAAATTGTTGCTTTTATATAAGAAGCCCTACCAGGGGAACTAACTGGGATCCCCTGAGAGCTATGTTAATCCCTTTTGAGGGCAATTTCCCCAATAACATAATGACCTTCCCCTGGGCTCCACATGTTAAAGGTTTCACTACTTCTTTTTTTTTTTTTTTTTTTTGGTACCGGGGATTGAACTCAGGGGCACTCTACCACTGAGCCACATCCCCAGCCCTATTTTGTATTTTATGTAGAGACAGGGTCTCACTGAGTTGCTTAGCGCCTCGCCATTGCTGAGGCTGGCTTTCAACTCGCAATTCTCCTGTCTCAGCCTCCCTGAGTGCTGGGATTACAGGCTTGAGCCACCGCGCCCGGCTGGTTTCACTACTTCTTAACATAGCCACAATGAGGACAGAGTGTCCTCTTGGGGGACACACTCAAACCATATCCCAACCATAGCAAATATACAAAACATCTGGCATATAGGAAGGAAATTATTTCATTATTAATCTAATGTTTTATTTCCCTTTATATCTGTCAGAAAATGCAGCAGAAACTACATAGCATTCACTTCATAAATATTTGAAATAAAATTGAATTGTTTTTGCAACCATTTTAAAGGTAGAGATTGTTGTGAAACTGGCATTTCTCATACTTTCCTGGGCATAAGAATCCCTTGGGAAATCTGATTTGGCAGATCTGGAGTACAGTCTTTTAACTTGCACCTCAGGGCATTCTCATATTCATACCATTTGGGAAAACTGTTATAAAGTAAACTTAAATGATGCTTAAAACCCTCAACAATTGTGTATGGGTATCTATTTCAAAAGAAGGATGAGCTTATATTGGTCCTTAATAATTGGCTCACAGCTGCCCAATAGATTTAGAAGGGATCACTATGAAGAGGTGGGTATGGTAGATAGATGCCATCCCCATCTAGCTTGAGTTGCGTCAGAGGCAGCTACTGTGGGTACTGTGTCTCCATGTGAGCTCCAGATGCCTTCTCTTAATTGACTGAAATCCAAAATTCCAATTTATTTCAAAGCTACCTCATGTGGTAATTAGAAGCCTAGTTACATCTTATGCCCTGAATCAAGATCCCAGGGCAGGAGGTTCAAGCAAATCATTATGTCATTGTGATAATTGACAACCTCAGAGTACAAAGGAGGGAATACCCATAGACTCTAGGGCCTTGAAAAGCTGAAACATGGCTCCAATACTGGACACTGTTATTGAGGAAGAGTTTGTCTTTTATGATCCTGGGATCCTCAGAATGGAGGTTATTCCACTTGGCATTGATTTTCTTTTGATTCATCAGTCCATAGTGAAATGGTTTTAATGAGGCATGGGGCTGGGCTGAGACCAAGATGAAAAGTATATCAAGGACCAACAGAGGAAGAACAAAGAATACTCAACCCAGGAGCAGTTTCCATTCTGCAAAGATGACCTTGAAGGAGATTTCCAAGTGGAAGCATTTGTAGTTTTAATAGCAGACTTAATATTTAACCTCAACACCTATTTCTGGGCAAAAGAAATTATCTTTAAAGACATCCAATATACCTAAATATTCAAATAGATTAAAAAATAGTAGGCAATACCTGGACTATTTCACAGGGTATAACCCAAGAGAAGTACAGAAGAGCAAGTAGTACTCTATCTGCTCAACACTTAAAATCAAGTTCAGAAATCCAACAGTTTGGTTTTTGAACTCTTAGATTAGGAACTGAAAGAAAATCCAGAAGAAAAAAGATATGTGTTTTTGAGTTGCACATATCACTTCACAGTATGCACTACTTGACATGTCTTTATTGAAAATATTACCTCTTGTTAGGGATGGGGAGGTAGCTCAATGGCAGAGTGCTTGCCTAGCATAGTGAGGCCTGGGTTTGATCCCCAGTACTGAAGGGAAAAAACAAAAACAAAAAACAGTGACAAAAATATTCCTTCATCTCTAAATCTTAGAGTGAATGGTGTTTTCTTCAATAGATGCCATTATGTTACCTGGAAAAAACAAGGAGTCTTCCCCCATCCCAGTGAACAAATATTTGAGAACTACAAAACAAAAAAAACCTCCCAAATCTGCTGATGGTTTTACTTTATAGGAAGTATTTTGAAATATTGATGGCACTGATGTCATTCTTTAGTGGGTATATATATGAGATTTGTCTGTTACTGAAGTGTATGCTGAGAAAAGCCATACAAGTGTGAATGGAGGTGAGTGGAGACATAATGTGGAAGTTGAGACTTAGGGTTGTGGGGACTTAAGTTGGGAGCAAGTTCCATAATGTGTTGCATTTCCAGACTGGTATGTGGGATTGAGACTCTTAGATAATGAGCTCAACTCGCACCGCACAGTCCTCCACATCTCATGGTAGCATTCATAAAACAAAACAAGTTGATTTTTCTGTAATTAAAAAAAGTGGAAAAGAAAGGTGATCCAGTGATGCCAATAGAAGTAATGAGAAAGTTGAGGCCAAAGACAGAGTTCTTAACTAGAAAATAGAAGTTTGGGGTAAATCAAGCAGTATAATGTGAAATTCAGCAGTGACCTGCTTCTCTGAACATAAACAATTCACCACATACTCTCCACAGAAAGAAGAAAAAAAATACTTTGTGAAACAGTTTCAGCTGATGTCTCAGCTAGCATGAAAATTGCTCATCAAGTGAGAGATAAAATTTTAGTAGAAACTGAAAAGACAATTTGTAGTGTAATGATATGCACAAGAAGCCTATGCCTGTACAGAAAATTGATTTGGGTAAAATGCAGAAATTTCCATAATTAAGATCTTGGAGATTTGTGGAAAACTATATACTTATCTTTCAAATGGATTTGGCATTTGAAGAACTTTACATCAATCTATCTCTATCATCTATGTATATATATATGTATGTTATATCATCTATGCAAACTAGCTACATATATAGATATCTATTATCTGGCTGACAGATCTGTCACATATATATATGTAGGTATCTATCATGTATCTATCAATTTAATCATTCTTTAAAAAATAAGGATGATGTGTGTTAGACATTGTGCTAGGAAGAGGGATAGAAATGTCATGGGCTATAGACTTGAATGGAGGAGGTCTATGATGCATCACCATGGAAAACACTCATGGAATAACGACAGACCTAATTCAGAATTGGAAAGAATATAATTCTTATTGTTTCCCTTTCCTATCCTTATCACTCTGTTTTTCCTCAGTAAGCAATTTGACAGGTAGCCATGTTCATCTACTAAATCTTATTTATCCCTTGAGTTTTTCCTGCCCCAATGTTTTTCAAATAATCCTTAATTATTGGACCTACAAATTATACATCACAGGGCAGCTCATCGCTAGGGTGTAGAGAACTTACACATGAGTGAAAATAATAGTATTTTTTGTGCATTTCTATGTGCTACTGGTGATTTGAGAACAAGTATTAGGGGCTATTTCCAGTTGCTGAACGTGCTTTCCATGTGAATGGGAGAACCAACAATGGGTGTTGGTAGCTAAGTGGTTTCAGAAGGAGGACTCTGAATCTGGGATTAGCTTTCTATCTTAAAGTCTGAATATAAATTCATTGGCTTACCTTATTCCACTCTTTAGCTCCTTTTCCTACACTAGTCATGATAACAAACACCAATTATGGCACAATTATTAAAGAGTCTTCCATATATTAGTATATTTATTAGTTTCAACTACCATAGGAGGTAAATGCTATTATTATCCCCATTTTACAGGTGAGGAAAAGAGAACCAAAGAGATTAAGTAATTGTTCACAATCACATGTCTGGTAAACTGTAGAGCCTGAATTCCTAGCCACAAGATCTGGCCCTACGTTTTCCCTAATCGCTAACCACACTGCCTCTCACCCCAAAGGCAGCCAGGTAAGGGAAATGTCTTTTAGCTGTCAAACTCTTAGTTGCATGTGACAGGAGACTCAAGCTGTTTTCCTCCATCAGACTTCCTATTGACTGTCCTTTTTGTTGCTTCAATAGCTATTGAGAGAAAGGGCAAATAGCGTTAAGCTTTAGAGTACATCTCAGGGGCAAGTAGGAGAATTCTGGAAACATTTCTGAAAGTTATCAAGATGCCCACTGCCAGCAAAATGTAGCCCTGGCTCCATGTCTGTTGGATGCTGTAAAGATAACAGAGGTAATAAAAGGCCCTTAAAGGAAGGCGTATGTGTTCTATTAGGAATTTGTCTCCCTCACTCTGCAACCAGTAGGTAATGAATTGCTGCCTGGTGAGTTTGGCTATTAGGGGTTTCAGTCTCCCGATTCCTCGCAGATGAGTAATAGGTAGAGTGTGATGGAGTGGCCAAGAAAGTCCAGGACTGGTACCAGGCCGCTTCTTCCCTGACTGGTCATCTTGAAGTTCTGTTCACTGTCTCCTTTTGAAGCAGTAATAAAATATATCAGAAACAAAAAGCAAAGTCCTGATCTTAGCTCACGGAAAGGGTGAGCCAGCTCTGTGTAATCTTGACCTTTTCTCCTTTGTGCAAAACATTTTTTGAAACTATTTTAAGTTGTCAAAGGAAGATTCTACCTGAAGAAAAGGTTAAAGCAGTTGTGATGGGCTAGGGGGCACAAAAGTCAAGGTGAATGAACTAAGGTTCCAGGAGCTTCGTTGACCTATTTCTGCCAATTTTTGCAATGCAACACCCTCACCCTTGGAGTGGATGGATAGCTGTTAGACACATCCATGATAGATGTCCCTTTGAGTCTGGAATTTGTTTCTCTGAACATCTGCATGGGTGGCCACATTAGGGAGAGGAGAGAAGGAGAATGTCCTGACATACCATGTATGTCTGCTTTGTCCTCCTCTTTACTTTCCTCTGGGACCTCAAATGGTACATTTTCACTGGGGAGAATACTCAATCCAAAATGTGGTTGTGTTTTTGTCCCAAATTGGGCTGGATCTGAGAGTATATGATACCACTTAGATTCATAGGACAGGGTTAATACTGAATTTCACATTCCACTGCTTGACTTATCCCAAACTTCAGCTCTCTAGTTAAGAACAGTAACTGTCTCTAGTTTCATCTTTTTTCTTTGTTTCTATTAGGAAGGGAACCTAATTTCTCCCTTTCTCTTTGTTTTAATTTCCCTCATTTTTCTAATTAGAAAAGTTTATTTGGGGATAATTTAATTTGGGCTGAACTAAAATGAAAAGACATTTGTTTACATGTCTTAATCCTCCACTAGACTGTGCCTTCCCCAAGAGTTCAGTGACACAGATTAGAGCTCAAGAAATGTCCACTAAGTAAGTGAATGAACATTCAGACCACTTTCCTTCACTGGAAACTAGACTCATCTCATTAATTCTTCTCAATTACTGCAGTAAACTTAATTATTGGTACCTTCTCCCTAAGCATGAAGCCCATGTCTTACCATGCACTAACTCTGACACTCAGGGCAGGTTTCTTAACCTCTTCATGCCTTGGTGTACTCATTTTTAAAAGTGGTCTTAATGATAGGACATAATGTGGCTGTTGGAAAGGTTAAATGGGACAATCCTTGTGAAATCCTTACAGCATTGCCTAGCTTATTATAAATCTTCAATATCTGTTACCTCTTATTTCTGGCCCAGTACTCATGGTTTCTATAGATGCCCAACTGAGTTCCTCTCTTCTGGTGAAGGACACTCTGATGCTCAGCACATTTTTAGAGCAGAGATGACTCCTTTGTCTCTTGTGTATATAGACTGAGTCACCTGGTCTTCAGTGCTGTGCTTGAAACTGACAGCTCTTGCTCTACTTTCTACTGAGGAATGACAAACTCAGAAGCATGAAATCACAGCCACTGTATTAGGCTCCCACATTCTGTGGGACAGGAATTGAGGCAGGGAAAAGTGAGGATGGATTGTTGACTGGAGTGATTACATGCCTGGGTCCTCATCTGGGGAGACTTGGTTGGCTGGGACTGGCATTGCACTTTCATTTGATCCCTGGACTAATGTACAGATGCTCCTTAACTTATGATAGCATTATGTCCCCAATAAACCTATTGTAAGTTGAAAATGCCATAGGCAAAAAATTCGATTAATGCATCTAACCTACAAACATCCTAGCTTAGCAAGACAATATGCTGTGGAATATCTTTATTTCCCCTTGTAATTGCAGACTGACTAGAATATGTGACTGGCTGCCACTGCCCAGCATCTCCAGAGAGTACTATACTACATATCACTAGCTTGAGGAAAGATCCAAATTCAAAATTTAAAGCACAATTTCTACTAAATGCATATTACTTTAATACCATCATGAAGACTTGTAAGTTGAACCATTGCAATTTGGCAACCATCTGTATTAGCTTTCTAGGCCTACTGTAACAATGTAGTACAAACTGAGTGATTTATACAACAGAGGTGTATTCTCACACAGTTCTAGAGGCCAAATATCCAAAATCAAGGTGTCTTCAGGTCCATGGCCCTCCAAAACCTCTAAGGTAGAAGACTTCCTTGCTTCTTCCAGCTCATGGTAGACCCAGATATTCCTTGTCTGGTGGCTGCAAAACTTCCATCTCTGCCTCTGTCTTCTCATGGCTGTTTTCCCTGCTGTCTGTATCTTCATTTAATATGTTTTTATATAAGGACAATTAAATACCCACTTACAGCAATATGATCACATCTTAACTAATTACATTGGCAATGACTATTTCCAAATGAGACTGGGAAAAGGTATTTTTGAGGAGAAAAGAATTTTATATGAGCTGAAAATAGACAACATGACTGGAGTGATTACAAGTTGTTGCCAAGAGGCGGAAAGCTGCTGTCAGGTGAGAATGTTGGGATCCCACAGCTATAAGAATCAGAGCCATAGCATAGGCTGAGTTGTTACTGCTTGATTTTAGGGTATAAACTGCCAAAATATTGTGGAGAGATGATGTGGATGTCAAATTTTCTTCTTCCTTTTTTTCTTTTTTGGTATAGATTCCTATATGTACTCAGCATACACTTTCTTATTGAGCCTTTTACAGTGCAACCTGGAAAACAGTTAAATATTTGACCATCCACCTACAGGTCAGATACTATAAAAAAAAAAATAAGACTTGTTTCATGTTTATCAAAACCATGTATCAAGATGTTCATAGCAGACTTTTTGAAATAGCCCCCAACTGAAAGTTACCAAGATGCCCACTGACAGCAAAACGGATACATGGTGTTATATGCACAGTGGGGAGAAAGATCTGTGGCTACATGCAACAATATAACGAATCTTAGAAATAATGCTGAGGGAAATAATACAAACAAAAGAGAACATACTGTACAGATTTCAGTTATATAAAGTACAACTGGCAAAACTTATCTGAGCTTGTTATAAGGCCAGAAAATAGTCTCCGGGGGAAGAGTGACTGGAGGAGGTAAGGGGAAAGGACTTCTGGTTACTTTCTGTTTTTGGACCTGTGTGCTGGTGCATGGGTATTTTCAGTGTGTAAATCTATACACTTATGACATGTACACTTTCTCTCTATATATTTTGTTTCATTTAAACAGATTAAAAATAAAGTACTTATACTCAAATAATCACAGGATATTGCAGAGGAGAGTATGTTTCAGAGAAAACAATAAGAACATGTCTCATTGAGACTTTAAGTGCCCATGCCCAAATGACCAATTCTTCTGGCCTTTATAGTTTTAATCTAGCAAGTTCTTTTCTTTTCCCTTTTGCTGTGCTGGGGATTGAACCCAGGGCCTTGCACATGCTTATGTTTTCATTTTTTAAACAGTAAAATGGGTAAAACCACCAACATCTCTAAAACTGCTATTTAACTGTGACCCTGCTTAAGGAGATAAAAGGGGAATGAAAGGTTGTTTTGGAGGCAGAATATTCCTTTGTCTTTTTGAAGGGACCCAGGACTGCAGAGCAGGAGAGCCATGTATATAACCTGGGAACAGGGAAGATGAGGAAAGAAGCATTATGATGTATATAAAAGAGGGATAATCTGCAAGAGCCCTACTGTTTCATTCACCTCCTTTCCTTTCATATTCAGGATTCTCTTTGGCTGAGATCTTCCAAGATTGAAGAAGGTTTTCTTCCACTTTCCTTTGCTCACTTCACTCATTTCCTACTTCACAGGGTAGTCACTTGGAGTTCTGTGGAAAGGTTTTACCCATTGATGCCTCCCCCCCCCCCCCGTTTTACCTCCTCCACTGGTACTAATGGCCATCTGGCTTGGGGCTCCTTGGTCTTTTGTGACAAATCAGCCTCAGAAGGTTTCATTGAAGCCCATTTTCTCAAGGGCCTTAGAATTTTGGGGATGCAGACCAAGCTTCCAATGCCTTACAATTAGCAAGAGTTGAAGATGAGGATGCATATGGTACAGCTTCCAGGCATGCTTCCCATGCAATGGCAGGGAAGGAATGGGGTTCATTGGTTATTTTGTTAAGGCAGGAGTATTCTGCAAAGGGAGAATACTGTATTAATTCAAAAGAATGCCTAACACAGTCATAAGCCAAAGCTTGAGCTGAGTGTTTCCTTGAAAGCATCCATAGAAAACATTCTGGGCATTGTGTATACATCACTAAGCAAGAGCAACTCCCTTTGGTTTGAGCAGCATTCACTTCCCCAGTCTTGATGAGGTGAGTAGTACATAATACCAGACCTGAGACCTTCTGCAAATCCCAGCTCTATTCTACTCCTCAACTGTGTTTGCTTGTCTGTTCTCAGAGAGCAGCATTTCCACTTGATATAAGCTGTGAGACATAGTCAGAGCCAGCAGACTGGTTACTAACAAGGAAACTGACACTGACAGCTTTTTAGGTTTTGATGGGAGAAAAGAGATGGCTTCACATCAGATGGTTTACCTCTCAATGTAGAAAATGAGAGAGGGGGCGGGAGGGAGGGAGATTTTTTAATTGTCAGGCTCTAGTGCACAGTGTCAAAGTTACTTAGATCATGAGAAATAAATCATTTCAATAGTGTAAAGGCCACAAGTCTCATCTCCTACCCCACCCCCGCCCAGCATGGGCAGCTCAGACAGGATCCAGAAATTCCAGCCTATAACTCAGTTCCATCAAATACTCAGCAGAGGAAATAAGAAGTATTTGTAGTATGGAATCCTCCTTATTAGACACAATTCTATTTGCTCAGCTAATTCCTTTAGATTTATAGACGCATCAGAAATATGTAGAATTAGACGGGTCCAGAGAGATAAACCAATTCCATGTACAAATAACCCAATCCCATGCTCTCATTAAAATTAAAAAAAAAAAAATCAACAACAACAACAAACAAATTGGGGCCCAGAGAGATTAAGTAATTTGCCTGAAGTATTCAGCAATAGTGCCAGGACTTGAGCTCACTCTAACAGCCTTCAGCCTGCTACAGACCCTATTCATGGAACCAACTTGATGACCCACTTTCTGTAGGAGTCTTTAGAGCCAGAATGGATTCTTGCCTGACAGGTGCATGTCTCTAGTATAAGGATTATTTGGGAAATAATCAAGAAAGAAATAAGATGAGTCAAATATCTTTTGCCCCCTACCCACCTTTCTCCATGTATTAAGGGTGTTGAATTATTTCCAGCATTCATTTTATGACCAGGACTTGAACACCAAACACCTCTATCTTATAGCATATTCCAGTCGCAATGGCTTTGGAGGAGTTGGCCATTCCCGGAGTCATTCCTGCTATACAGGGCCACAGGAAGCTTAGAGAGCATCTGTAGATGTGGGCTTCTCTGATTTTCCCAGGCATTCTTTTCTTCAAGCCATCCCGCAATGCCATTCCAACACTGTGCCATGATTCCTAAATGCCTGAGAAAGTCAAAATATCCTCCTTTACCTCCAGAATTCCTTCTGACATTGGAAGAAGTAGCATGGAGGCAAACCGTTCAGAGACTTTCTGGTGGATTTTGGATTTATGTCTGGCAAACTTTGGCCATTAGGAGACTATAGTATTTACCTATGTAAATTCATTTTCTCATGGTATTGTTTATTCTCAGAAGACACAGTGAGTCCAAGAGAAGACTTTCATATATTTGGAAATGTAGATACTCAGAATTTTGCCAGATAGGATTTACATTTGACAGTGATGGGGTGCAGAAAGTCACAGATAATGCTGCATGCCATTCACAGCACTACAGATCAAGGCACAATAAAATGAGTTGGCAATTCTGAGTTTCCAGTTCTACCCCCATAACCATATAGTTGTGAGAGTGGCCAACCCTGGGAATCCTGCTTTAGAAAGATGTTAGATTTCAGAAATACAAGATTTTCTATTTGTTTATACATATATTCTCACATATGTCTTCCACTCCAATTTATTTAATAAATATTTCTTAAACACTTGTTGGAGACTCTTAGATAGAGCTGATAAATGAATTTTTATTAAGTTCCTCCTCTGTGCTAAGCACTTACTATTATCTCAACTGCACTCAAAATACTGTTGGAGGTTTCTTGTTTTCTTTCTTTTCTTTTTTTTTTTTTTTGAGATAATGGGATTTGAACCCAAGGTACTCTACTACTCAGCTACATCTCCAACTCCTTTTATTTTGAGATAGGGTCTTCTTAAGTTGCTGAGGCTGGCTGGGAACTTGCTATTCTGTTTCTGCCTTCCAAGTAGCTGGGATTACACGCATGTACCACTGAGCCTGGCATTCTTTCTTATAGACTATGTAAGAAAAGAATAGTTTCTCTCATGGCTCAGAGAATTTAGTTGAGTTGTCCTGCCTACATAGTAGATACAGAGCTGTGAGCAACCCAGGATCATCTGATTTGGGGTTCTTGATAGTTTTTATTATTTCTTCTTACTCTAATAGTTTATCCTGAAAGACTGAAATTGTTGGCAAGAAAGAATGTGTGGTTATTTTATCAAAAAGAACCCATGAAACTCCAAATCTTTGATATGGTCAACATTCTAATTTAACTGTGCTCAATATATAAACAGTGGTGGTTGGATATAATGAATGATAGGTTCAATGTCAAAGTCTACCTAGAAGTGCATTACACATCATTTGACAACAGATTTACTATAGCTGTTGAGACCAAAATAATTTTCATTTCATTTGTTGTTACTGGGCTCATAGCAATTTAAACAAGTCTGGATAGCAGAGAAAAGTCTGCCTGGGACCACTGGTGGTCATAACCCTAAGGATTCAAATGTAGAAATGAGCAAACAAGCATAATTGTAAGTGGAAAAAAGCAGAAAGCATATACCAGTCACCCTACAGAAAAGTTAAGTTCTTTTAGAGTCACATAGTCTTAAGAACCTCACAGCTAAAAGGATAAACTTTGGAATCTGAGAAGTTGGTCCAGAACTAGGCTCTGCCTGTCATATACAAACTATATACAATTGGCAAGTGAGTTAAACCTGAACTAAACCCAGTTTGCTTCTCTGACAAATAGGAAGTTAATAATACCTCCCTTATAGGATCGTTGGGTAGGATAAATGCCCCTCAGCACAGTGTGAAGGACATGGAAAGCATATCATAAGTGACAACTATTGTCATAATTACTAAATGTAATATATGATGATATGCAAAACAATAACATAGCCTCACAACATTTAAACCCAACAAATTTAATTTACATCAGGCAAGCTAAGAACTTTTCTGGATTAAATATCTGATTCAGTTTAGACTGGTTGACTTCTACAGTTCATTTTAACTCTAAGCTATTTTAGGGATTGAGTACTAATTCTAACCAAGATTCAGGTGTTATGTTATTCTCAATTAGGTGGAATGTTCATGAATAGATTAAAACATTAGTGAGAAAGAAGACCATAGATTTAACACACTTAATCTCCACTCCTGCTCAAAATCTCCAACTAAAGGAATTTAAGTTAGAGACAGGATCTTCCCTGTCCCTAATATGAAGTTAGAGAACAAGAGAAAAGGAGAGTTGATAGGAGAGAAAAAACAAAATTTTGGAAGCTGGAAAGCAAATAGAGGGGTAACAACATATTTAGCAGATGAGGGATAGTTGACAACAGAATTTCTGCAGAATAGAAAAGCCAATAAGAATGATTAAAAAAGCTGGGCGTGGTGGCACATGCCTGTAATCCCAGCACTTAGGGAGGCTGAGACAGGAGAATTGCGAGTTCAAAGACAGCCTCAGCAACAGTGAGGCACTAAGTAACTCAGTGAGACCCTGTCTCTATATAAAACACAAAATAGGGCTGGGAATATGGCTCAGTGGTCAAGTGCCCCTGAGTTCAATCCCCCCAAAAAAAGGATTGAAAGAAAAGCATATTAAGTTTGATATGGAACCTTGGAAATACTTAAAATAGGAAACTGACACATGAGTCATGACATTGGTTAAGATGTCTGCCTAGCCTTTCCAGTGTTCCTATGGTTTTCATATGGTTAGAGTACATCCCCAATGACTCAAGGATCTCCTATTTAAGGACTTCTTAAAGGTTTTATTGCCTTGTATATCACCATATGGGGGGCTGTTTCCAACAGTTGAACCTTAAGGTAGCTCCTGTGGGATCCCTAAATTCTTACAAGAGGCTTGTTATGAAAAGTGCAAGCCTGGCTCTATCCTGCTTTCTGGGTTCCTATTCTGCAATGTTATCTCTCCTTCACACAGGTGCTCATACGATGATGTGATGTAGCCAAGAAGGCCCACACCAGAGCTTAGCCAATGTCAGTGTCATGCCCTTGAACCTCCAACACTGTGAACTAAATAAGCTACTTTTCTTTGAAAGTTAGCCTGCTTTGGATACTTTCCTATAGTAACAAAAAATGAAAAAATACAGATGTATACTTTTTCCCCTAAAGATCTTTACTCGTAATGGATGGAGCTGGAGAATATCATGCTAAGTAAAATAAACCAAATCCAAAAAACCAAAGGCTAAATGTTTTTGCTGATAAGTGGATGTTAATCCATAATGGGGAGGGGGTGGGGAAGAATGGAAGAACTTTGGATTGGGCAGAGAGGAGTGAGAGAGGGGTGGGGGTGTGGGGATGAGAAGGACGGTGGAATGAGACACACATTATTACCCTATATGCATGTATAATTAGACTAATGATGTGACTGTGCACCATGTACAGCCAGAGGAATGAGCAGTTGTGCTTCATTTGTGTACAATTTGTCAAAATGCATTCTACTGTCATATATAACTAATTAGAACCAATTTTTAAAATTAATTTATTTAAATGCATTTCAAGTCATAGTACATATATAGAGCTCAATTTTTCCATTTCTCTGGTTGCCAACCAGATAGAGTCACACCATTTGTGTCTTCATACATGCACCAAGGGTAGTGATGACCATCTCAATCAACCATCTTTACTACACCCATTCCGCTTTCCCTCCCCACACCTCCCCTCTGCCCCATCGAGAGTTCCTCCATTTCTCCTATGTTTTTCATTCCCACTCCCTTTATGAATCAGCATCCATTAATCAGAGAGAACATTCGGCATTTGGTTTTTTGGGATTGGCTTACTTCATTTAGCATAATGTTCTCCAATTCCATCCATTTACCTGCAAGTGACATAATTTTATTCTCTTTTATTGCTGAATAATATTCCATTGTGTATATGTACCACAGTTTCTTTATCCATTCATCTATTGAAGGGCATCTGGGTTGCTTCCACAGTTTTGCAATTGTGAATTGTGCTGCTATAAACATTGAGGTGGCTGCGTTACTGTGGTATGCTATTTTTAAGTCTTTAGGGTAAAGGCCAAGGAGTGGAATAGCTGGATCAAATGGTGGTTCCATTCCAAGTTTTTTAAGAAATCTCCATACTGCTTTCCAGATTGGTTGCACCAGTTTGCAGTCCCACCAGCAATGTTTGTGCCTTTTTCACTGCATCCTCGCCAGCACTTATTGTTGCTGGTATTTTGGATGGCTGCCATTCTGACTGCGGTGAAATGAAATCTGAGAATAGTTTTGATTTGCATTTCTCTGATGGCTAGAGATGTTGAACATTTCTTCATATATTTGTTTATTGATTGTATATCATCTTCTGAGAAGTTTCTATTCAGCTTCTTAGCCCATTTATTGATTGGGTTGTTTGTTTTTTTGGTGTTAAGTTTTTTGAGTTCTTTATATATCCTGGAGATCAGTGCTCTATCTGATGGGCATGTGGCAAAAATTTGCTCCCAGAATGTAGGCTCTCTGTTTACCTCATTGATAGTTTCTTTTGCTGAGAAGCTTTTTAGTTTAAGTCCATCTCATTTATTGATTCTTGCTTTTATTTCTTGTGCTATAGGAGTCTTGTTAAGGAATTCAGGGCCTAATCCAACGTGATGAAGATTTGGACCTACTTTCTCCTCAATTAGACTCAGGGTCTCTGGTCTAATTCCTAGGTCTTTAATCCACTTTGAGTTGAGTTTTGTGCATGATGAGAGATAGAGGTTTAGTTTCTTTTTACTGCATATGGATTTCCAGTTTTCCCAGCACCATTTGTTGAAAAGGCTAACTTTTCTCCAATGTATGTTTTTGGCACCTTTGTCTAGTATGAGATAGCTGTATTTCTGTGCATTACTCTCTGTGTCTTCTATTCTGTACCATTGGTCTACATGTTTATTTTGGTGCCAGTACCATGCCATTTTTTTTACTATAGCTTTGTAGTAAAGTTTAAAGTCTGGTATTGTAATACCTCCTGCTTCACTCTTCTTGCTCAGGATTGCTTTGGCTATTCTGGGTCTCTTATTTTTCCAAATGAATTTCATGATTGCCTTTTCTGTTTCTATAAGAAAGGACTTTGGGATTTTAATTGGGATTGCATTGAATCTGTATAGTGCTTTGGGTAGTATGGCCATTTCAATAATATTGATTCTGCCTATCCAAGAACATGGGAGGTCTTTCCATCTTCTTAGATCTTCTTCAATTTCTTTCTTTAGTGTCTTGTAATTTTCATTGTAGAAGTCTTTCACCACTCTTGTTAGATTGATTCCCAAGTATCTTATTTTTTTGGAGGCTATTGTGAATGGAGTAGTTTTTCTAATTTCTTTTTCAGAGGACTCATTGCTGATGCATAGAAATGCATTTGTTTTATGGATATTGATTTTATATCCTACAACTTTGCTGAATTCATTTATCAGTTCTAGAAGTTTTCTGGTGGAATTTTTTGGGTCCTCTAAGTATAGGATCATGTCATCTGCAAATAATGATAGTTTGAGTTCTTCTTTTCCTATTCAAATCCCTTTAATTTCTTTCATCTGTCTGATTGCTCTGGCTAGAGTTTCAAGGACTATATTGAATAAGAGTGGTGAGAGAGGGCATTCCTGTCTTGATGTATGATTACCTTAGGCATTATGAAATGACCTTCTTTATCCCTTTTCACTAACTTTGGTTTGAAGTCCACTTTATCTGAAATGAGGATGGAAACTCCTGCTTGTTTACGCAGTCCATGTGAGTGATAAATTTTTTCCCACCCTTTCACCTTCAATCTGTGAGTGTCTCTTTCTATGAGATGAGTCTCTTGGAGGCAGCATACTGTTGGGTCTTTTTTTAATTATATCCAATCTGCCAGTCTGTGTCTTTTAATTGCTGAGTTTACGCCATTGACATTCAGTGTTATTATTGAGACATGGTTTGTATTTCCAGACATTTTGGGTTATTCTTAGTTTTTAACTTGACTGGGTTTCTCCTTTGATTGGCCTTTAGTATAGCTCCTCCCTCTGCAGGTTTTCATTGTTGTTTTTCATTTCCTCCTCATGCAATATTTTACCAAGAATGTTCTGTAGTGCTGGCTTTCCTGCTGTGAATTCTTTTAATTTTTGTTTATCTTGGAAGGTTTTTATTTCATCTTCAAACCTAAAACTTAATTTTGCTGGATATAAGATTCTTGGTTGGCATCCGCTGTCTTTTAGCACTTGGTATATGCTTTGCCATGATCTTCTTGCTCTCAGGGTCTGAGTTGAGAAGTCTGCAGTGATCCTAATTGGCTTCCCCCTATCTGTAATCTGATTCCTTTCTCTTGTGGCTTTTAAGATTCTCTCCTTATTCTGAATGTTAGACATTTTCATTATGATGTGCCTTGGTGTAGGTCTGTTGTGATTTTGTACATTTGGTGTCCTGTACGCCTCTTGAATTTGATTATCCAGTTCATTCTTCATATTTGGAAAGTTTTCTGATATTATTTCATTGAATAGATTTCTCATTCCTTTGGTTTGGAATTCCATGCCTTCCTCTATCTCAATAATTCTCAAGTTTGGTCTTTTAATGTTATCCCATAGTTCTTGGATGTTCTGCTCATGGTTTCTTACCATCTTTACTGTGTGGTCAACTCTATTCTCAAGGTTAAATATTTTGTTTTCAGTATCAGGTTCTGTCTTCCAAGTGGTCTAATCTGTTGGTGATGCTTTCTATTGAGTTTTTAATTAGGTTTATTTTTTCTTTCATTTCAAGGATTTCTGTTTGGTTCCTTTTCAGGGTCTCTATCTCCTTATTGAAGTGATCTTTTACTTCCTGTATTTGCCTATGTATCTCTTTATCGAAATGATCTTTTGCTGACTGGGCTTGCTCTCTTTTATCATTCTTTAAGTCACAGAACATTTTAATTATGTACATCTTGAACTCCTGTTCTGTCATTTCTTCTGCTGTATTGACCATGGATTCTAATAGTGTAGTGTCTTGGTTTTTTTGAGGCACTTTCTTCCCTTGTTTTTTTCATTATGTTTGTGTGTCTTTCCTTCTATCTCTGCTGATCCAAGGCGTTACAGTTTTTACTCCTATTATATTTTCCCTGCAGGGTTTCAATACCTCTCCTTTCAAGGGGGGACCAATATTGATTGATCTCAATACAAACAATATATAGTTTCAAACCAAGTAGCTCCTAAAAGCTCCCAAATACGTTACAGTTTAGTCACAATATACAACAATTATGAGTTACTTTAACATCTATTATGTAAACAATAGGTTTGCACAAAGGTCTATAGTTTCTGTTGGTGGGCTATGGAAACTTGAGGGTGGGGTGTAGGATAGAATGTTGGGATAGTAGGAAGTGAAGATATGATTATTAGATCTTAGAAAGCATGAAAAAGGAATCCAAGAGAAGTTGGCTATTACTAGAAAGAGCAATGGAGAGTTGGGGAAGACCAGTAAGGAGGAAGAAAAGAGAGTACAGCTAGTGAGGAGACATGGGAGTATGAAAAATAAAACCTATGCAAGTGGGAGTTACAAGACTATATAATACCACTCTAGTATACAGTTCAGAAATCCCTGTCTACTATATCCTACTGTATAACAGATACTTGGTTTCACAACTGTTGGGGATTAGAGGGTGGGAACAGAGCAAGAGAGAAAAGAGGAAAGGAAAAGAGGAAAAGAAAAAGAAAGGAGAGTAGAAAAGAGCAGAGAAATAAGACAAAAAGGTTAAACAAGAGGAATCTTAGGAGAAAAAGATAAAGGATAAAATAAAACATAAGAATAAAAAAAAGTCTCAATGTAAATAAACAGGTATGCTTCCATTCACCTCCAATAGGTGGCGTTGTCCGCTGCTTACTGGACTTTCCCCGCTGGGTGGAGAATGTCCTGGGTGTGGGTCTTACCAGGAAGCCTACTGCTTCAGCAGCAGGGTGAAGGTCTGGGCTGCTGGTGAAGATGCCGTTTCATGGTGTGCTGTGCTGAAGTCAAAGTCTGTCCGGAGATGCTGTCTGTCGTTCCCTGGTGCAGGAAGTTCTGCCGTGTTAGATGGAGATCCACAAAGAACAGTAGCCAGGGGTCCCGCTACTGGGAAAGGTTTGCACACAGGAGCAACTGCTAGGGGTCCTGCGTGGTTGGGTGGGCGCTGGAGCCAGGAACTCCGTGTAGAAGCAGGCCCCGCCTGCCTGGGGTGAATCCTGGGCTCAAGCCCTGGGGTGGGGCCCCGGGGACCGCTGTGTTGCGCTGTGTTCCGCCGCTGGCAGCTGAAGTCATGCTGTTTGTGGCAATCATTGCTGCCTGGTGGCCCTGCGCACACACACACACGGGTGAAATAACTGCGGGGGATGATGAGCCGTAGGATGATGTCAAGAAGCTGGCTGGGAGACAGTATTTCCACTTCTTCCAGCTCCGGTCCTGGAGAGACTAGCAGGGAGGAGTCTGTCTAGGCCGCCATCTTGGAACCGAATCTAGAACCAATTTTTAAAAAAATCATTACTCATTTGTTCTGTCTCTTTGAGCAATGAACTGTTTTTGCAAGATCCAGAACTATTGTTTCTTAAAAAACTGGGACATCAAATTTCTTTGAGCCTTTGCAGTATGAACTGTATGTATCTGTTTGAGGAGAGTGTGGGGGAAATAGTGCCTTTTCCCTCTAATGTCCAACTAATGGCATTCCATTCCCCAATCTGACTGCAGGATGTCCAGGCTTCTCCTCTAAATATTTCTGAGAATGCTCAGAGCATGCTTATGTCTCCCAAGTTCATTCCACTTATCACATGTGCCTTCTCACTCTCATCTGTTGTTTCCAGCTTCTTAAAAGAATTTTTCTGTTGTGGTCATAGCCCTTTTTATTTCACTTTACCTTTCCTCCAAAGTATGGACAGATTACTTTCTTTTTATTCTCTAATGCTTACTAACATAACAACATGAGATGATGGTATTTAACAAATTTTACTCTGGAGAAAAGCAAAACCTAAAACAAGAAATCACATATTACTATTTCTAGATTCTGTCATCCTGTTCTTTTGAGGGTGACTTCTACTAGTTCTCTCTCCCCTCTGGGCCCCTGCCTCCTGCCAGCAAAACAAAGGCCTGTTGTCCTCCATGTTTGTAAGTCTCTTTCATCTTGTCCTCCCCAAATCAACAGTCAAAATAAGTAAAAACTTGTTGACAACATAGTAATGGACAACAACATTGATGCACCTTGCCCACTATGAAGATAAAACTTGTCCTTGTTAGAGTAATGAACATACCCCATGTGAAGCATCTACAGTTGGAATACTCCTATCCAGGGCTTCTGTAAGGCGAGTAAGTAGGTGTTTCTAGATATGCATGACTGAAAAAGACTCACCAAAACCAACAGTCAAAAATAAATGTTGGAGGACTTACCCCCAAGGATATATTTTAAATCCTACCCAAAGAGCAGATGCTTCTAACAACTCCCAAAAATAGGTTTCTTTTTCAACTTCAGATAAATAAAGAATGATACACAATCTCTGAGCAACAGAAATTTTGGAGATCTATCTCTGAAATATCATTTGGTTTCCCTTTTACACTTTCTTTCTGATTTCCCTAGATAGTATTTGTTGCTCCCTTATTGGTGTTCCTGTCCTTACATGTTTATACAAACAGCAATAAGATTATAGCCCTAATATAGTTCTATTGTTGCTCCTTAATGGGAGTGTCTATCTGGGTGGACTGTATGCTATTTGAGGGCAAAGAGTATTGTATTCATCTTTATATTCCTGGCACATAGTAGGCACACAATGATAGTGCTACTGAATTGAATCAGCTGTGGCAAAAGAAAATGCTTCTCTTCAGCCAGCATTTGTTTTCCAGGATCCATTCCAATTCATTTCTAATTCCAAAATGTGATTTAAAAGATAAGCATAGAGTGAATATTCACCACAATACCTTGTCTTTAAAGGTGGAAGCAAAATCAACCACCTTCTCAAGACAAGTACTTTGTCCTACATCTTCTTGAAGCAATGAAATGTGTGCTATGGTTAGAAAGGACCTTAAGAAAATAAATAAAAATTCAACTCTACTAATTCAGCCACAAGCAAGGAAGGAATGACGAAAGATATCATTATCATCTGATATTTTTAGAAGTTCTTTGGTGACAGGTCAGGTTTTTGAGAATCGGAAAATGATAAAAATAATCTTGTTATTCCACAAAGGAGGCTCTATATATATCAGGGCGATTTTGAGCGCTGGCTGAGAATGTTGAGAAAATATTTTTAAGTGTTAGTGAAAATGATAGGCTTTGGGGGCAGCCTTGCTTTATAAAAGATTTATCTTTGTGGAAGTTGAGAGATTTTAGTGAGGTGGGTGTCATAGAGAAGCAGCAGTAAGTGGATGCAGGATTTTGTTTCCCAATTTTTCAAAAGAAAGGTCAACATGGAAGAATTTTTGTGAGATATGTAGAAAACTGAAAATTGCTTTGAAGCCTTCAGAGGTGCCTAGAGAATCCTCCTTGTCCCTATCAAATGACTATGCTATCCAGATCTTACAGGACCATGGGCTTTTCTCACTCTTAGGATGCAGAACTCTGTAGAACTCTTTTGCATCTTCCGTTAGTAGGCATTGTTAAGTGGTCCCTACAGCTATGTGGGGGGCTTCAGATTTCAGGCAAAAATGACACTCTGTTTATTTGAGATGATTGCTTCTTTATATACTCCACCATCTGACTCTCTTAATTGTTTAGGATTAGTCATAAGTTAAATAGGACAGAGAAGATGTTATAAATAGTTTCTTACATATCCATTCAAGAAATTTAGGCTAAATTTAATATATCCAATCCACTAAAAGGAGGAAGCCCATGTGTTTATTTAAATCATTGTAGTTTCTTTCTCACTTAAAATGAGTCTTATCTGAAAATCAATTATAGAAGATCTTTATGAAAGTTGCTATTTTTTCATACTTATTTTGTTATCCTTTTATTTCTTGCTCTAAGTCTGAATTTGAGCCTTTAAAAGTATTCCCTTTATGTCTTTGTTGAATAGTTTTTAAAAACATGAGTTAAAAATATGAGTCCACACATTAAGAAAACTATGCACCTCTTTGGGGTGGTGCATAAAACTATGGTCTTTGGGGTAAGGAGGGTGATTTCTGTCAATACTGAGTTTATTTTACTGGATAGTGTAATTTTGATCAGGTGGACTTTACTGTGACCAGGGAGACCTGATTATAAAACTGAAGTAATATTAAAATGTAAAATTGAGAAATATGTAGGAACGTAGAAAAGATTTTTCCACCCTTCTACAGAAGAGCACCATTAATTATAGGACTTCTAGGCAGCCTACATCACTTGCAGCATGCCATACAGGTCTGGCACTGAGTATGAATAGCCTTGGGTGTTTACTCGCCTGCCTCCTTGAGGAGATTTGAGGATTTCAGGGACATTTGCTCCAAAGTGGCCATCATATCAGTCTACCTGCCACAGGGCCCACATGTTCTTCCATATGCCAAGTGCTTAGATTTCAGCATTGAAGTTTTCCTGTAAAATGCAAATGTATTATTGGGTGATACCCGCTGGTGTTATTCATCATCAAGTTATCTCCTAAGTGTGACTTGGAGAGGAGGGGAAAGGAGGAAGAGACCTGATGAGGCAATGTCCTTCTGACCCAGTTGGGGGAAGGGCTATGGAGTCCACCATTTATGGACATCACCATTTATGGCTAGCACTGGGGAGGGAAAGGATGACACTTACAAAAAGAAGGAGGGAGAACCAGATGGAGACCAGAGGGACCAACCAAGGTTTTTATGAGCCTGCAATTTCTTATCTGACAGAACCACTTGTAATAACTAATATTTTCAAGCATAAATTTATATAACTCTGTCCAGTTTCTCAAGGAGTTTATGCAAGCCAAGAACTAATTTTATTAGTAGGAAACATCTTTAGAAATTCTGAAGCCCCCATATTACCAAGCATGAATTTGATGCAGGTAACTTGCATGAGCTAGAAATCCAAGGGAGGACTTAGGAAATTTTCTCTGGCAGGCATGAGTGGCATCCCACCCAGAATGTCTCCTGAATTTCCCACTTCTGATGACCACTTATGCTGGAAACATCTTCCTCACTGCAGCATGAGTGATAAATGCAGGAGTAAACCATGACTTGGGACTTGTAAAAGATATCAAGAGTGAGGACAGATTAAACATGAGGGAAAATGTTGCAGTTTGGGGGACCAAATGGTTATACCCTTTGGATGCTGTACACTACATTGGTACCAGTCAGTTACAGTGAATCTTTCTAGGTCTTTTGATGAGCTCTCAAAACCTTGGTGAGTATACTGTCTGACCACTGATATTTGGGAGCCCACATAGAGGAGACTATAGTTTGCCAGCCTCATCAGATTGGAAGGAGGCTTAGCTCTTAGGAATGGCATTTTTTTTTACTCTTTCCTTCCTTCCCTAAAAGTGGTATAATATGGCAGGAGAGAAAAGATTGATGAGCTCATATGTTCAATCACATTGTAGCAATTTAAAGCTCATGCCATTCAGGACATTAATTTAGTCTCATTGAATCTTATCTCTGAAATGCAGATGATTACAATAATTGCTTCATAGAGCTGTTGAGAAGATAAAATAAGGTCAGGAGTGAAATTTAACACATATTAAAATAATGTTTGTGAGGTTCCTAGTGACATGGACAGGCTTATCAGTAGCTTGGATATATACCAGAATTTCTGAAAGGAAAAATTATAGGGTTCCTCCAGAGTACACAAAGCTTCAGGAGCACTTTCCATGGATTTTAGACATAAAGGAAGCCTTCAAAATCATCTCCAATCACTATTTTTTAGGGTGTTTTTTGTTTGCTTGTGTGTATTTAGAATTTAATTTTTATCAAAGAAATGCCACCATTGTTTATAGTTTTAAAGTCAAATATTTATAATGAAAAGCAACTGTCTCTTACCCCATAGCACCTCAAATCTCACTCCCTAGAAGACAGTATCTTGATGAATTCAACTTTATGTATTATCTAGTGATTTCTACTCTGAGTACTTAGTTCATTACACTTCCATCTCCCTACCCATCTTTTTAATATAGTCATCACTACTTTTAGTTTCTTCATGGGATAACTTTTAAAAGTACGATCTTATTTTATAATGTGTCATTAGGTCATAATCCGGATTCCATACTTTGAAAGATGAGACCATTAGCACCTACCCTTCCCTCCACTCCTCTTTACATTTCCCACTCCTCAACTTCTGTCATTTGAATTTTTACCTCTATGTTGTTAAAGCTGATGACATTGATGTTCTATTTTATAATCATAATTGTCTCATGGCATGTTTGTAGGTTATATATAAAAGCTTAAAATCAATAATCAGTGTTTACCTAAGAATTGTTAAGTAAATGCAGTTTACGGAGAGCCAAGTAAAGGATGATGACTACATCGCCTCTCTTGTACAGCACTTTTTTTTCCTTCCATGAGTTTCTAATTGCCTTTTCTTATTCGTCATAACTTTGTTCTTATATTTTCTCATTTCAAAACTTTAAAACCATATTAGTAATTCATCTGGGTCTCTTTTTTTCCAGGAACTATCCATTATTCTCTTTTGATCTACATTAGATGACTGATAGATTTGTGTCTGCTTGTTTGTTATCCTGGTGCTTGTCTCTTCCTTTTTTCTATTGAATATCATGTTTCCTGGATCCTAAGACTTCTGTTTTCTTGATTTTTTTTTTTGATGAGCTGGAGCAAATCCTCAAATAATTTCCTAAAAACAGGGTTGCCCCTAGGTGTATGGGGCCTCAGGTAAATATTTTTGTGGGCCTCTTTTTATATAAATAATTTGATTTAAAAAGTATTACAAGGGGTTGGGAATATAGCTCAGTGATAGAGTGCTTGTCTAGCATGTATGAGGCCGTGGGTTCAATCCCCAATACTGAAAAAATACTGAGTATTACAAAATTCATAGGTCCATGTTGGGGTATGGTGTTTCATTGAAAATGCTCAGAATAATGAATAGAGATGAGGTAATAATATCTATTATTCAGTGAGTATATGTGAAGATTCTTCATAGTGTCCAAGCACCATCTCTTAGTTCTTTATTATTCAGGGTACCCTTCTCAACTAATTTTATATATCCTATCGTGAGAAAAAAGTAGTGCATTTGTCCTGTGTGTGATATGTTTGGGGGTGTTATGGTTTAGGTGTGGTCTGAATGTCCCCAAAGGACCACCGTGATTGAAGGTTTGTTCCCCAGTGTGTGCTGTTGGCATGTGGTGGTAATTTTGGGAAGCAGGCCTAGTGGGAGGTCCTTAGGCCACTGGAGATGTGAAATATTTCTTGTATGACCCCTCTGGAAGTCCTAGTGAGAGGTTTGCTATAAAAGGAGAAAGCCTGGCTTTGCTCATTCTCTTATTCTCTGTTCATTTGGACATGTCACTGCTTGCTCCTACATGTACTCCTGCCATGATGTACCCAATCTTGAACTATAAATCTCCAAAACTGTGAGCCAAATAAACTTTTTCTCTTTATAAGTTAGCTGTCTCAGGTATTTCTTTGTGGTAATGAAAAACTGACTAATATAGAGAGCCACATAAAATTACCATGTCTATGCCAATGTGGCGGCTCAATGTCACATGATTCTACGAAAGACATACCAAACTGGGTAGCAGGAGCAATCCATTTCTTAGGAATCTTTGTGGAATCAGGGCCTTGTCAAAGACCTCAAGACAACCATAAGGCATGAACTCCTGGGGGCATCTTGTCAACATCATCAATCCTTTATTATAACTGGTTGGTCTTCTTCAGCTTACTGTGGCTAATGATGTGGGATCTAATGCTGTTTGAAGTTCTTTGCTTTTATAAGTATTTTTTTTCTTTCTTTCTTTTCTGCTAAAGCTTCTGAGTATCTTCTCTTTATTTCTGACATACTAAAATTTTACAATGATGGGTCTAGAGGTATATGCATACGTAGATGCACATTTGTAAATTTGTTGACTCATTGCCTTGGTCACTTAGTTGGCTTCTTAATTTGGAGAGGCATGTGCTTTGACATGTACTTTGTTGATAACAATAACATTTTACTACTTTTTTTAGAAATATTAATGAGTTTTTAAAACTTAAATTTGTCCCTAAGTTATTTCTCTTCCTTCTACAGTTATGTATGCTGCATATTTATCTTGGATTTTCTCTTTTGTGTTGTAGATTTTCCTCAAAGGTCTGGGGTCTTTGATTATTCCAGTATATATAAGGACCAGGAAATTAGCTGATCTAAAGGTATGTGTGCAGGTATGTGTTTGTGTGCAGGGTTGGGGATGAGAGTTTGGGATGGTGGTGCTTGTATCCTGGCATTTCCCTTTACTGTGACAGGGAAGTGGGTAATAATTCTAGGGAACCATAATTGCCAGACATGAAGTATTTTTTTCTGTAGTCATTCTATTTATTTGGAGAAATATCCTCTTATTACTTGCATCATGGGTGTATGTATTAGTTTACTTGAATGCCATAATAAAATATCACAGACTTGGTGGCTTAAATAACAGGAAATTATTTTCTCACATTTCTGGAGGCTGAAAATTGAAGATCAAGGTAACAGCAGGGTTTGTTTCTTCTGGGTCTCTCTCCTTGGCTTAGAGATGGTCATCCCCTTGCTATGTCCTCATATGACTTTTCTTAGTGTATGTGCATCTCTTGTGTCCCCATATGTCCTGCTCTCTTCTTATTGTGAAAACACATAGAATATTGGATTAAGACCAATTATAATGGATTCATTTTAACTTAAAAACCCCCTTAAAGGCCTGTCTTTCAGTAGAGTCACATTCTGAGATACTAGGCTTGAGCCTTCAGCATATGAATTTTGAATTTTGAGTTCAACCCATAACAGTTAGGTAGATGGATATCTGTAAGCCTGCAAATAGGAGAGGGTCTGAAAGTAGATCACTGATAAAACTAGAATGGGGTTTTTACTTTGATATTATTGACATTTTGAGTTGCATAATTCTTGAGGGCTAGATGTTTGCAGCAGCCCTGGTTTCTGGTGCATCTTTCTAGCTGTGGTAGCCAAAGATATCCCATGAGGGTGTGGCAAAATTGCTCCCAGTGGAGGATTAGTCTGTGGCTTTCTTCAATCCTTTATTATAACTGGTGTTCCAGAATCTCAAGTCTTTCCAGGGTTTAATATGCCTGTATTTCTTTCCTTGTTACTAAAGCCCATGGTTTCATAAACCCTGTTTGATTAGTCACCACCATATCCTATGTCTTCCATTGCCTAGAAATTTATTGATGTCTTGCATCCACAATGGGTCCTGTTGGTTAGTTTAACCTTTTTTTCTTTGATATTTTAGAAGGATCTTAAGAGAGAATGTAGATAAGTATGGAAGGCCAATGTACTATATTCAAGTAAAAACTCTCTCCTCCTAATTATAATGAGCAATCTGAGATTTATAGAGATGAATAAGTTTGCATTTGGTTGCATTTGCTTTTAATAACAGTAAAAAAGGCAGGATTGGAACCCAGTTCAATTGGCTCCTACTTCAGTTCCCTTTCCACTAACTTGACTCTTCTACGTCAGTGTGATGTTTTGCTAAATATATTGCTGTTCTCTTCAGAGAGATTTTCTCTCTCTAAAGGAAACAAGTATTGAATTTCTTAAAATTATAAACTCTGGTGACAGTAGAAGATTTTGGATCTTTAAAAAATGTAAGTTAGACTCCAGTATTAATAAATAACTCTGACACTGGGAGGGTTGAGAGGGCATGGCTACTATGTTCCATCCTCTATTAAATGATCATAGATTAAAACCCTGATTTCATTCATTCATTATTTCATTCATTGATTCAGTTTATTCTTTTAGCCATTTTCCCGTGTGTGTGTGTGTGTGTGTGTGTGTGTGTACATGTATGAGCACATGTTCATGTGTGTCTGTGTTTGCAGGTGAATGTGATGTCTATGCATTTCTATGTGGTTGGTATACACATGCATGTGTATTGGATGTACTAAAATTTAGTTTTCTCAAAAAGGAATAAAGAGAAATATATTGGCATAGTCTACCAAGTGTTTCCTCTAAGGACAGCATCCAGCCATCCAAGTTTTCTGATTTCCATCCTTTGCATCCACAGAGCACTATGAGGTTTCTTTTAACACCTTGACAACGGGGATTGACCCTCTCATCCCATTTAGGCTGACAGCACTGGCAGCCCGCTGCCTGGAGGGTTCCTGCTGCCTATCAAAGACAACTCTGAGGAGGTTTTCAAAATATACATGCATGTCAGGTTGGTGTGAGAGAGCTGCATTTTTTTGAAAAATGCACTATCTCCATTTCTATTCTCAACCTACTTCTAGATGGCTTTCCTCAAAACCATTAAAACTAGACTGACAAGGGTCACTGTGCTGATTATAAAGCTACTCACTCATCTCAAACCACCTTTCTAGCCTGTGCTGTGGGATCCTGGGACCAGGAGTTTACATGCTGTATTTCTCCATTTTCACTTGGTTTCCATTGGGTTTTGCTATTAGAAGGCACTTCAGAGAAACTGGAAAGAAGTGGGAGGTGAAAGGGGTTTCTCTGTCCTGTTGGCTTCCTGTTCATGTTAGCGTGTATCAATTCTGTATTTTACTACCAATCTTATGCTTATACCAGTACCCCAGAACTACTCTCATACCCCCCTTCTCAGAGGTTCCAGTCCCTACTCAGCTGGGCGTACCTTCCAAGCTTGTGAAGCATCAGCTCCAGTGGAGAAGGGTTCCATCCCCTGAGCCCCAACTCCTTGAGGCTTCTTCTCTGAGCTCCACAGGTATCAGAATCCTCTGGGTAGCACCTTACCTCAGAGACTGGAGCCCAACTCCAAGGGGGCCTCTCTTCCAAGGGTCTGGGTTCAGGTAACTCCATTGTCTTCCCTTTGTTCCTCTGGCCCCAGAGGAGACCTGCAGTTATTATCTGGGTCCTTTCTTTTTCTTTTTCTCTTTTCTTTTGGTACTGGCAGTTGAACTCAGGGGTACTCTACCACTGAGCCACATCCCCAGCCCTATTTTGTGTTTTATGTGGAGACAGGGTCTCACTGAGTTGCTTAGTGCCTTGCTGTTGCTGGGGCTGGCTTTGAACTCACAATTCTCCTGTTTCAGTCTCCCAAAGTGCTGGGATTACAGATATGCACCACGGCGCCCAGCTGGGTCCTTTCTTAATGTTCCCCTTTGCTTTTTCAGTTCACCAATTCCTATTTACCCAGTTCCCAATATTAAATTTTCTCTGTTAAAATAACTAATGCAGGGGTTTTTTTTTTTTTTTTTTTTGTTGTTGTTAACTGGACCCTGGCAGAGTCACCAAGTTTCCATGTTGTCAAATTCATTGACTATCATCTCTTAATCCTTATATTATGACACTTGTATGTAGCAATTTGCTTTTCTTATCACTCTCCCTTGGCTTCATGACACTATTCTTTCTCAGTTTTCCTTCTAGTTCCTGAACTACCCCTGCTCATCATCCCCAAGGATGACTTCTTTCTCCAACCACCCCTTACATCCAGGGTTTCCCTAGCTTCCCTCTCTGGCCCCTCTCTCCTCTTTCCCGATCCTGCCCAGATCCTTCAGAGCCATGCCTTCAATTTCTTGCTAAGAATTCCAGCTCTCTAACCTTTTCCAGAATTGTCTCCAGAACCCACATTCCTACACATACAGCTACAGATTTGATATTTCTACCACACTTTCCACTCTCAGTAATTTCCAGGTAAATCTTATCATTATCCCATTTCAAACTGTTCTCCTGCATTCACCATCTGCTTCATTGCCTAAGACAAAGCAATGAATTAGAAAGTCTTCTCCGCCCCACCTCCTGTCTTTACTTGTTCTTAATATTTCTTGGGGTGCTAGTTTCTGTCTCCACCCTTTACTGTTGTTCATATAATAAGAGCTAACACAAAGCACTTAACTGTGCTCCAGAAGCCATGCTAAGGGCTTTACAAACATTTACTCATTTTGGCAATAACTGAGTATTATTGCCAAGGTAGGTCCTATTCTTTCATTTCACAGTTGAAGAAACAGAAACCCAGGGAAGTTACATGACCTGTTCACTCTCACACCTAATAGCTCATAGATCTGAGATCTGGATCTGGGAAGGCAGGCTGTTAACCCCTCTGTTTAGCAGCAAGTCAAGCACCTTGGGCTGACCCTAGCTTGCCTGAATTGGTTTGAAGATTTCTGACAGGTGTCTCTGTTCTTATCATCTCCAGCATTGTACCTGGCACACAGTAGACACCCAAAAGGGTTTATTGTCAGCATCATTTTTTTTGAGGGGGGGAGGGAAAAGAAGATTTATTGCTTTGCTAGCAAAGGAGAAACACAGAGGTTGTGATTCTGCCCATCAGCAGGAAGAGGAGGCTTTGAAAAAGGTGACTTAAAGGCTACATCCCATGTGTTCTCTGTCTGAAGTTACAATTCACTTGTTAATTTGGGAGCTAGTCATCTCTGAGATCTTTTGGTACCATCCCCAAAGTCTGAATTACTTCATTCCTATGGTGAGTGTGTACTCAGGGAAAGATAACTCTGCCTAGGATGGGTAAGAAAGGTAATCCTGTTTCCCCTGAAATTAAGGAGAAGCAGGGAGAGAGGAAGAGAAAGAAACTTGGGCAATTTTAAAAATCAGTTGTAATGGCAGAGCAGTAAGGGTTATATTCAAAGCATAAATTGGACCACTGTTAAATTTCCCCACTGCCAACTTCTACATTCTATTTCTATGGGAAAATGGGCAACAAATCCAAACTTGTTCCAGTTGAAAGGGGACAAAATTAGGGGAAGTAATTCAAAGTCCTTGTTCTCTATCAAGTGGGGCATGAACAGTTAAGGACATTCAGCATCAGAGCAGTCCAGAAGTCCACAGTGGCAGATGGCAGGTGACTGGACAGGGCATATATAGGGCACGGATCATGCTAAGAGAACAATAAAGTCAGCAAAGCATTACTTTTTTTTTGTAAATAATGAGCACAAAAACAATTAGTATTTCAGCCAGTCTCTGAACATGTGGTTAAGGGGATAATTCTATAAACTGGGCCCACCATGCTAACCCTCACATGCTTTCTTTTAAAAAGCCCTGCCTGACGTAAGTCAACAAGATATCCAACATTCCTCAGCAAACAACATGTTATCTGCAGGATAAATGCAGACAAGAAGAAAGGCAATAAGAACACGAGTTACCCAGAAGCTGGACCTTTGTGACCTTAACACAGACCAGATTCCAGAATTCAGGGAGATATGATAGTTAGAAAGGTCATGTGGGCCAAAGTGACCTAGAGTTGCCCTGGATCTTTACCATGCATGGTGAGGACTTGAAAGTCTGATGCAGTCCTGCTGTCAGTCAAAAGTCAAGAGGTGGATCCAGAAAGCAAGAGGGGTGTGCTGTCCTTTTCCTCTTTGAAGGCACATGTTCTCTCTCTTGAGTGTCCCTCTTTCCCCTTTGCCTATCCCTACCAATAAACTCATGCCTGCTACTCTGAGTAACATGTCTAAAATCTTACCAATGTGATCACAAGAACCAGTAACCAAGGACCACAGAGACTGCCTTGACTCTGCAGCAGGCCCTTACTCTGTGATGTCATCTATCTAATAGTCCAACTAAATGTTTCTAAAATAACAAACCTTGCCTTATTGTTTCCCTGCTTAAAGCCCCCACTGAAACAGAATCTTGTTCTGCATTTCTGTTCCATCAGAGCTGCCCTGCACCAACCTCTCTAGCTTTACCTCTGAGGATTTTCCTCTCTGCACATCTTTATATACTATAGGAAACTCATACACTATAGGAAACCAGTTAGAGTTCCTGAAATACCAAGCATGTTCTCACAGCTTTGCCTCTTTCCATCTGAGGCTCCCTCTCTGGAATGACCCTCCATCCCCTGCTCTTGCCAACTCCTCATCATCCAGTCTCATCTTGGGCATTATCTCCTCTGTGGTGCTCTTCTCAAACGCTTGCTCCTTTTCTCTGTCAAAGCTATACTTCCTTCTCTGTGTCCACATACAGAAAGAAAGTTTTCCTTTCTGAGCAGTGAATAACTAAGGATCTACAAGGATTTTTACCTCTTCATTTTTATCTCCAGTTTCTAGTACAGGTCTGGGAAATGATAGATGTTCAGTAAATATTTTGGGAATGAATAATAATTGTTTTCAGTACTCTCTGGTCTGCTATAGTTCAGTGGTCAGCCTGCACTGGGGTCTTTCTCTGGGTAGAGGTATATCAGGTAAAGGACACATCCCAGGAGACAGTCACCAAACAGAATTCACCAAAGAGAATTGTCTGAATTTGTCAGGTTAATCTCAGCTGTCTGGACGTCCCTAGGGTAATATAACAAAACTTGGGCAAATGACTTGCATTTGGCTATGAAGATCTTATCAAATAGTGGAGAAACAAGAATCAAATCTCACAGTAAAGGCAGGATACTAATTAGCTCCCTATGTCTTGTCTTATGTTGTAAGAAAAAAGAATCATGCAAATGTTGTATAATTGTTTGTCTTCATTTTGTGAGCTTGTTCCTAACTTCATTATGCACAGAATTTGCAAGTTGCTTTCTTTTTTCTTCCCATTTCAAACAGATGATTTGAAATTTCAGCAAAGGTACATATTAATTAGTGGGTTTCTATATCACAAATATTAATTTAGAAACTGGTGCAAGGCATAAACATCAACCTACAACACCCATTATAGAATGAGAAACTGCAAATCTTTTCAGAGATATGAGGAGGTTGGATTCTATTCTGAGATTCTGTATAAGCACATTTGTTAGTAGAGGGTAACTACTGCTCTTGGGAATGGCTAAGAATGAACAAAATTGGATGCTCAGTATGGTTTATACAGAAGAGGTGTGAGGATTAAAATGAAGAGGAAACACCAGTAGTGAAGAGCAGAATGATATAGGCAGTGGTTGGATGAGTTTCTAGAGTTTCTCCTACAAAGCCCAACTGTTTGAGTCTTCTTTTGAAAAACAATGAGCACAAATAGGGTAGCATTCTTCATTGCCACATCTTGTGGTTAATGCTGAGGAAAAAGATATCCTGGAAGCAGGGCATACATACAGGGCCTGCTCCTTCAACACTACAGAACTGCCTCATCCCTCCCCTGACCCCCTGGGAAACCTGAGTGAAAAGGAGGGGGAGAGAGAAGAGAGTCCCAACACCGTCCACATACTAGCTGGGAGATGCCAGACAAATCACCTACCTGTTCTAAGCATCTGCTTCTTCACTTATGTAATGTGGATAATATTCCTCCTACTCCTAGCAGGGATCCAGGGTAGGGGACTAGAGACAAGGAAGTTAAGTTTTTGGAAGAAACATAAGCAAGGGATACTATTACTGTACTTTCCGTTACCCAAAGTGAGGGAGCTGAAATATTCCAAATTCTCAGCATAAAAGTCAATCTCCAGTTCCTAAGAACTGCTCAGATCCTTTAAGTTCCCCACAGAAATTTTCTAATAAAACTCAAGCAGATAAAAATATGGGTTGGTATTTTTATATTTCATCAAACCCCCCAAACACCAAATTTGTCATTGCTTGTGTTTATTCTTGGTCTTATTCTTGGTTCTTAGTCAGGTCTTTTGCCCAAAGAAGTTTCTCAATGTTGAAGAGAATTAATGTGGTTTCAGGGGGGCTCTGACACTATTTTGGGGATGTGATTGAGATTAGGGTATACATGAGGGTAATGATTTGAGCCACCCCCTTCTTGGTACTCTCAACCTTGTGTTGACTCATCTCTCCACTCTTGCTCTGCACAGGGGGTCAACTTGTGTGTGCAGGAATGGATGTTCCATTGGTACCATGTTCCATGGTCAAAAGTAATTATACACAGAAATAGGAGCAGGAGAGAGATGAAAGCTCTTTTAGAGAAATCCAAATCATTCAGCCTCAGGTGGTTTGGTGAAAAGTCTTCCCTTTCTCCTCTTCTCCACAGAAAAGCCCTATGAAAACTTTGTGGACTCAGGGAGGTGACTTTTAATAAAGTGCTCAGAGCTAAAATGAATATACTTGTACCTTTTCTAAATTAAGACTAGTGGAGTGACATACTGTTTATACGTACTTGAGAGATATAAATGTTAATAAACTAACGGGGTGGCTGAAGAGCTAGAAAAGAAACTATATTTCAGAATATCTGGTCAAACAAGATGAACATGAAATTATCAATAAAATTAAGTCTAGAAGAAGCCCACTGGTCTGGAGCTGCCATCCTGAGAAGACATAAAGTCAACTGTTCCTATTTCTTCCCTCCAACTAGAGAAAGGGAAGATCCTCCATTACTGAGTCAAGCAAACACATAAGGTGAGTAAAAGAGGAGTTTTAACATTTATGATGAGTGATTATTTTTCATTAATTTGACATGAGAACTGACACTAAGAATGGATTGGTCATAAGGTTGTCCACCAGCAATTAAGCTGTGAATTAAAAAAAAAATTTCACCCATATTGATTGAATGATCATCCATGTCAAATTTGGAGAATCTGACATGTTAATTGCAGATTTGTGGGACAACAGAAGCTCCTATCAGGAAGACATTGGATTTCTGGAAATGTATGTATATATTTGTGAATTTTTTTTCTACTAGCAATGCACTACCAACTAGTAGTGGATCACCAAACATTTTAATCATTGTTTTTAGTCCCTCAAGATGCAAAATTCCCTTTTGAGTGTATACACTTTCAGTTAAGTCAATAAATGATTAAGCTGAGAATAGAGATTTCAACATGGAAATAGCCCTTAGGTGAGTGGGCATTTATTAAATGGAGAAATATTAGTCAAATGGATAAGTCTCAAGTGAAAATGACACAATTTATAAGTTAAAATTATATCTTTATTTGAATAGGCATGGAGGAATGGAGGAACCTGAAATACTTGATGTGTATGTGAAAGAATTTGATCAGAAATGGCTATGTAGTCATATGTGTCACTATGTGTCATTCTGGAAAAAAAAAAGAACTACAGAAACAGAAAAAGGATTAAAGATTGTTGAGGCTAGGGTAGGGAGGATTGAATAGGTTGGAGCACAGGGAAATTTTAGGGCAGTGGAAACTATTCTGTATGATACTGTAATGGTATCATGATATTATGCATTTGTCAAAACTCATAGAATGTACAACACCATGAGTGAACACTAAGGACTTCAATGAATGATAATGCATCAGTATTGGCTCACCAGGTGTAACAAATATACCACACCAATGCAAGACGCTGATAATGGGGGAAAACTAAGGGCAGGTGTGATAGTGAGGAAGCCAAGAAAGGGTATATGGGAACTCTGTCCTTTCTGCTCAATTTTTCTGAATGCTTAAAACTCTTCCTAAAAAAATAAATTAAAAAATAAATTAATTAAAAAATTAATCAGATGGGTGGCTGAAAGGACTCTAATATTAGAAGGAAAAATCCTTAGCAATTGTATTTTTTTAAATCTTATTGATAAACAATTAGTAAGCCTAATAAGTTCTGAGCACAGAGTGCTAGGATTTGAAACCCTAACATTAAATAGATTGCCGCCATCAACAGTAACAACTACATCATTGCCTGGAAACAACTGGGACCTGAATATACTGGGACCTGAATTCACTATCCCATTTAATCACACAGCCTTAAAAGGAACAAATAAGGAGACTTACATTTTATATTGGTTTGACAAATAAGGAAATAAGTTTATAAAATTTAAATAACTTATTCAAGATCACCCAGCTAGGAAGTAATAGAGTCTGAATTGTATTGTGGTAGTCAACAACTGCAATACTCAGGGATTGATGCATCCCCCAGGAAACGGTTACAAGGCTGTTTTGAAGAGTTTTGTCCTTTCTTCAGGTACAGATGTTAGAATGAATTATGTTACAAATAAGTATCAGATATGCTGTTTGTTTTAGTTGGTTTAGGCTGTTAACAGAACACCATAGACTGGGGCGCTTGAAAAATAAACATTCATTTCTTACCATTTTGGAGGCTGGGAAGCCCAAGATCAAGGTGATGGTGGATCCAATGTCTGGAGAGGGACTTCCTCCTGGTTTGCAGATGGCCTTCTACTCACTGTATCCTCATATAGGAAAGGGATATTTCAAGGCATGTGTTTCTTCTTAGGAGGACGCTAATCCAACTCATGGGTTTTCTACCTTCATGACCATTATTATCTTCCAAAGGCCCCATCTCCAAACCTTATCACATGGGGTTTTAGGCTTCAACATGAGAAAATTTTGGGGTGAGGGGACACAAATATTCAATATGTAGCACCATTCTTCTTCAAAGACTGAATAACACTTTTTATAAAAGAAATCTATCAGGTTATATAATTATATTTCTCCATTGAAATAAAAAAATCCCATTATTGCTATTATTGTTGTTTCCAGGAAGATGAAAGTACATTAGCACATGGCAGAACTTTACAGCTATTAAGAATTAAAGTACAAAGAAAACAAGTTGGAAAATGAGGTGCAGCTCCAATAGGTATCTATATTTAACTTTATATGAATAGGAACATTTATATGCTGCTTGAAGCCATTAAGTCTTTTCTATTATCCTGGGAACATTATTGCTCAGATCACTCCTAAAATTTATGCAAAAGAGAAGAGTGAATGTGTCAAATCAGATCCTTTCTTTCTAGACATAATTTTCCCATAACTAGCCGTCAAAGTTTCATTGGCTTCCGTAGTTATGAGATCACCTAGAACTAAGGTGGCCTTTCTGCTAAATTAGGACACACAAAGTCAGTCCCCAGAAACCAATATTTACCATGAGTAATATGTACATTAACAGACAAAACTACAAGAAGTGAGAGGAGAAATGCAATCAAGCTAGGAGGCAGGCCAACAAGTACACACACATGCAATTAGCTTCCATGATGGAGGCTAACATCATACATCCCACTGATAGATAACAGAAGTCTTGGAGAAGAAAAGATGTTAATAAAGTTCACAAAAGGTCTGAACCCACAACTGGTAACAGCATCTTGGAACCCCACATATCCTGGATGTTAGCTGCCCATAGTTTCTGTCCACCCCTGCATCCCTCATCACTTACTCCCTCGTGAATAACCAAACTTCCTTTCCAAATTTCTGAAAAGCCCAACTTCACCCATTGTCATCAGTTTTGTCTGGGATGTTTCTGCCTTTTCACATCAAAGTAGATTCTCCTTTGCAAGGCAGGGCCATAGATTTTCACTGGGCTAAATTACCATAGAGACCAACTCCATCCTCTGACCAGAAAGTGTGCAGTCTCAACCATTTCATGGGTGGTGAACAGCTCCTCAGCAGCTCCTTATTGTAGGGTAACCCATCCCAGGGCAAGTAATCCTCAGAAGTCTGAAAATAAATAGATCTCCATATCCTGAGACTCTCTTCAAAAGCAAAAACTGCCATCTTTTATTTTCTTGCAGAAGTGGTAAAACATTTCTTGTAGCTCTAATCATGGACATAAACACTGGATGTCAAAGAAAGAAAGTCCGGCTGGACTCCTCATAAAAAGTCTTTGGCTTATTATGTTCCTAACTAGTCCCACAATAAGGAGGCTCTGTGGTCAGATACACCTGGGAGTTCTGAACACTTGGGGATTTATACTACAGAATAAAAATGTAAAAACATTTAAAAATTCTGCAGTAAAAAAAATGTTCATTTTCTTAAACTCCCTCACTTTCCCCTTGTAACACTAGTGGCATTCCTAGGAGCCTTCTTTGGAATCTTTCTTCAGAGTCAAGTAATGTTCATGAATTGAAATACCTATTCAGGATGCTTGGTTGATGGATTTCTTTCTTATGACCAACTATTGTAAGATGATTAGTTTCTGCAAATTGCCCTTTATGACAGAAAGTTCACACACATCTTCTTGCTGCCTTCCATCTATTATCTGGAGCCTAAAACAGAAAATTCAATGTATTGTGATGTAAATAGAAAGGTCAGGCATGTCTATCAAGACCAGGGCTTGTTAGAGAAGCAGAAACGTGCCCCTTTTCCAATGCTCTGGGTCATCTCCCCAAAGTTAGTTATTTCTTAACTTCTGGGAAAATAGAGGGATGGGTAAAAAGTCCTTGCCATCTTCCAGAGGAAGGAGATGAGGCACCTGTGACAAATTCTAGGTGTTGAGAGAATAATTGATTGGTGGAGACTGAAAGGAAGCCCTATCCCAACCCAAACCTGGACAGCATTTTGCTTCTCCACAGGTGGACTGTCCTGGGCTCTTTGGACCCCTTCATTGCCTTGAATGAAGGCATTCATGGATGTTCCCATCATCCATGCACATGTGATGTTCACTCTATAGGAGTCCAATCCTAATAACTCAGATACTATAACTCATTTTTCTGCCTCCTGGACCCTCCAGTCTGCTTTTGACACTATTCAGAGGGGTCTTCCAAAGTACATGTATATTTACCTCACTTCCCTTTGAGACCCCATTAAAATGATAGCATAAATTCCCAATAATGAACTGGATAAGAACCATAGCAGGTTAGGGTTTTTTGTTTTTGTTTTTTTTTTTAACAAACTTCTGAAAATCAGAAACTTTTGAAGATCAGAAAAGATGAAGAAGTGTCTGAAGAAGCAAGACAGAGGTGGTGCTATGAAGTATTCACAACAGTGTGGGCAGGAGGAGAGCAGAGGATGGCATGGTTAATGAGAAAAGAAGGTACAGGAAGCTGATGTAAAAGGAATGCAAAAATGGGCTGGCGGCAGAGTAAGGGGCCCACCCAGAACATAGGAGGAGTTCAGGACATGGAAACTCCAAGTATCACTAAAGGCAGGAATAAAAAAAAGAGATCAAAAACAGGAGAGCTACTTGGAAGTCTGCATGGGAAATTCAACCCCTTTACCAACTTTTCCCATTTCATGTGGAGAATGCCAGGCATTTAAATGTCTACCTGTTAAGTAGAGAGCAAATAAATAAACAGACATTTGCAAGATACATTGTTATGGACTGAATTGTGTCCCTCCCAAATCCACATGTTGAAGTTCTAACTCTTAGTATCTCAGAATGGACTGTATTTGGAGATAGGACCTTTAAAGAGGCAATTAAGATAAAATGAGGTCATAGGCATAATCTTGATCCAGTGTGACTAGTATCCCTATAAGAAGAGGAGATTGAAGTGAAACATGTGCAGTGGAAAGACCATGTAAATAACAGGAAGAAGGCAGCCATCTACCAGCCAAAGAAAAAAGCCTCAGAAGAAAGACTTCTAGTCTCCAGAAATGACAAAATAAACTTCTGTCATTTAAGCCACTCAGTCTGTGGTACTTTGTTTTGATAGCCTAGAAAACTAATTCATATACTTTTCTCAAATAAAATCAAACAGTTCCAGAAAAAGTTTTCTGTAATACAGCATTTGGAGGTATCCCTAGAGTCAGGTCACCTTGAAAAGAAGGCTGCTTGGTGAGAAACTTCTTGTCCTCTATGTAGAGTTCCCAGTGAATTTTGCATTGCCTAATTCTTAAATACCAGAGTGCAACCATGCATACATAGGTTCACCTTAAGAGACTTACGGAAAATTTCCAATATTAATAGATAAATCAAGATAAGTAAAAATTTTTAAATGGGCATGTATGGGAACAGATAATTCTGGAAAAGAAAGAAAACTTAGAAACCATGTAGCTAATATTCTTAAAGGATTTCAGAGACTGTTACACTGTAAATCAAGAATAAGAGGAAAAAATGAATGGAGAAATAATTAAAAGACCAGACATTGAACTTCTGGTTGTAAAAGAAAAATTTAAAAACTGAAAGATATTTTAAAATTCTCCTAGAAAGTAGAAACTAAAACATAGTCCTGATGGGAGAGAAAATAATAAACACAGAGGTCCTAGGGGAAACATCTTATAAAAGAAGTCCTAGGAAGAAAGAATAGAGGAATTTATCATAGAAATAATACAAGGGATTTTTTCCACACTTGAAGAGTAAGTATAACCAAATTAAAACTGGTAAATGAAAAACCCAAGCACCATTGCAAGATTTCATAATGTCAATAACAACAAAAAAGGGACTAAAAGCTTAGAGAGAGAGAGAGAGAGAGAGAGAGAGAGAGGGAGAGAGTTGTGTCATATAAAAAAAGAGAACCAGGATAACTTTGGATTTCTTATCAGCAGCAATGGAAAATACAAGGGAATAATGCCTAAAGTTCTAGAAGGATATTATGTTTAGCCTTAAATCATATACCTTACTAAAGTATCACTCAATTATCTAGGTAAAATAAAGCCATTTTTAGAAATTTAAGGACTCAGAAAATGTACCTAAAATAATTGTTTCTTAAAAAGTTATCTGAAGATGGACTCTAGCCAAATAAATGCAGGAATCAAGAAAGAAAAAATCATGTGATTCTGGACAGTGAATTAAAGCCAGGAAAAGAGAAAGAAGAAGTCCCAGGAAGATAGCCACATATCGGATTTAGAAAGTAACTAGTTTGAAAGTAGCAGGTTAGAGTGTTCAAGGAGAGAGGTCTTAAAAAGGAAAAAGGAAGGAAAAAGGGGGATTTCATGAAAATAAAAGAGAAACCAGTGGAGCACAGAATGGGGATCTTTGAGCGGGGAGAAAGAAGAGAAAGAGGAAGTACTATGTGGTGAAATTGACCAAATTATGTTATGTGCATATACAAATATGTCACAACAAATCCCATAACTTTGTATAATTATAATACACCAATGAAAATGTCCATCAGTTAAAAAAGGAAGTAGGGGGATTACTAGATAACATGATTGGAAATCTGAAAAAAAAAATGGGAACAAGATTAAGACAGTTCATAATTCTAGGAAAAAAAAATAATTGTAGAAAAAAAAGAAACGATCAGAATCTATGCCCTTGTTCTGTAATGAATGATTTTTAAGAAATTTTTTCTTTAGTTGTGGAAGGACGCAATATCTTTATTTTATTTATTTATTTTTATGTGGTGCTGAGGATCAAACCCGGTGAGCCACACATGCAAGGCAAGCACACTATCATGGAGCTACAGCCCCAGTAATGAATGATTTTTACATAGTAAATAATTAAAAACTGTATTGATTTTTAACTTTTAGAATCAGTCTATGGTCAAAGCACAGAAGACATAGCTATGATTATAAATAAAATTAACACTGATAATCTAGAAGTAGAAGTATAGATGAGAGACCAGGAGATCAAGGTGCAGGAGAATATATTAAAAGCTGAAAAGATACTAATAATCTCATTTCAAAATCTAGGGAGTTAATAGAGATTATTTGTATTTGAAGGATTGGAAAATAAGTCCATGGGTGTATTACTTAATGGTGCAATGGTCAGATATACAAGAATGATAAAATGTGGGCATTAGGATAGTGATCAGCAACAAGGAATGGATAGAAATTTTGGTATATTTCCTTGTTGGAATGTCATGAATATTCCAAAAATAGATACCATTCAGATATAGGAAAATATTTGAGATATAATTTTAAGTGGAAAAAGAAAAGGTTATAAAATTCTAGTTTCAAAATATTATTTGATTGTTTCTGAATAATAGGCTCATAGGTGATTTTTCTAAATCTCATTCATTCAACATATTTCCCATAGTTCATTCATCAAACAGATTTATTGAGTATCTACCATGTTTTGAGCAGGAGAAATGGATATGGAAAATTACGAAGAAAATCACAACCCTGCCACACAGTTACAGTTCAGGAAGAAAGAAACATTTATAGCAGTAATTATAATAAAATGTGAGCTTTATAATTGAGGACATTCACAGCATTAGGAAAACAAAGTACAGGTATTAAAACTAATCTAAGAATCTGAGAAACAGTCCCTCAATAAATTACTTTTAAATTAATCAATAAATGTATATTAACAAATAAAAATCATATCTTTATGGTATACAAAATGTTGATATATGTATATATTGTGGAATGGCTAAATTAAGATAATTAACATACCTTACATACATTTTTTCTGTGATGAGAACATTTAAAATCTACTCCTTTTCTATTTTTAAGTTTTTATATTGAGAGTTTTTTGTTTTATTTGTTAAACAGTGACTCAATTAAGAACACAGCATTATCTCAATTACATAGAATATATGAGCTCAGGAAAAATACTCAAGGGAAACAACAAATATTAAATGTGATTATCCTTAGATTGTGATTTTCTGAGAAACTTTGTACTCTTTATACCTTTAGAACTCTTTCAAGTTTTCTATAAGGAGGATGTATAGTTTTGGTAACCAGAAGAGATTAATAAAAGTGACAGTATTGTTATTGGGGAAGCAGTTAGATATTACTGCTATTTGAAAGCCTTTTCCCAGCTCTCTCGTGGAAGCAGAAGGTAGTTACTGATCTATCTAAAACACAGTTACAAACAATTACTGGACCACCTGTTCATGCAGGCATTTTGAAGGCTGTAACTGGAGATAGAAAACTAATGTTCATGAATGTTCCAGTTAGCAAACTTGGAGACTGTGCTTGTTTGCCTTGAGTTTTGCTAATAGTGCAAGGAGATGTGGGTGACAGGAAAATGCCAAGTAGTTATCTATTATTTCTGCCCTTTTTAAAATTGAACTATATATCCTACATTATTAACTGTCTTTAATTATGCTGTTAGTGAAAAAAATATGATTTTAAACACCAAGTGATCCTTGATTTTGTGCCCATGTTTCTTATATTGTGTTTCTAGATTCCAAATCTTTTAAGTTTGTTCTCCAGTAATTCCTTTCGGGAAGATATTCCTATATTTAATATGGCATCTGCCAGTGGTGATTTTTATGGACTTGGATATTTAGTTTACAGTACATGTAAGTTCTCTGTTATGCTATTTCTCCAATCACATCCATTATAATTTTGAGAACTCGCCATCTATATTTTATCAAAATAGCACTTTTTTTTTCAAAGCTCACCTAAGGTGGAAAAATCAAATTGATGCTTTTTAAAGTTGGCAATGTACTTAAAAATCTCATATCATAATTATAAGATTCAGCTGAAGAGTGAATTTCAATGTGTGCATACAGAGATTTAAAATCAAGTGTCAGAGACATCCAGCATGCAAAAGGGATCTCTGCATTCTCAAGCCTCAGGAGATTTACCAATATAAAGGTAAATAGATATAAAGAAAAGGTCTCCCAAGGACTGGCTTGTGAATATACTGGTCTATCTAAATTCTTCTCATCTCAACTTGTTCATGTGCCTCTGTTGAAAAAGGAAGTCCAAACGGTATTGTTTGGGTTCTTGGGTATTGCCAGGGGTTCTCTTCAAGTCATTTGAGAAGATTTAACTTTTGAATAAATTGTGATACTTCGCAATTTATCTTCACAGAAAACCACACAGCAAGGACTCAATAGTGATAAGGGAGCTACACTAAAATGGCTTCCCTCAATTGGAGAGAGATCTAAAGGGGTACAAGGTTAGTCAGAGCCCAGAACTGTGTTTTCTTTGGAGGAATGTGCCAGACCTCCCTAACGAAACCTAGTTCCTCTTCCGTATCTGTTTACCTCGGACTTCTCCCTTCCAAGTCTACTTTCACCTCCAGGTTGACATCCAAGCTGCAATCTGCCAATGGGGACAGAGAAGGGATCACAAAGGAACGTAGCAAAAATATTGAGGTCCACTTATACTTTAAGAAAAGCACACAATTACAAAAACTAAGGTTCTGTATGCCTCCCTGCCAATATAAAACAGTGTCTTCCTCCAGAAGCTCAACTGTTTTCCTAATCATGATCCCCTATGAACAACCCACATCTTTCCCAGTAAACACATCTCTTTCTCTGTTCTTTTATGTCAGAAGTACATTCCTTAGTACAATGATCCATCTATGAACTAGTTCTCAGGAAACTGTAGGTATTTCTCTCCCCACTTTCCTTTTGTTTCTCAGAGCATTTGTGGATTAGTGTAGGCCCAAAATAGCAGCTGAAAATGCATTGCATCATTTGTCACATTAACTACAAAGGAAACAGCAGAGGTAACGAGAAATGAGGAACAGGAAATTTTTGATAAACAACTCTAGTGGTTATCTGAAAGATGGATTGAATCACAGACACTAGTGTTTGCAATTGCCTTTTGAATTGCAGAATTAGAGGTAATTGCCTCCCACTTATATGATAGTATATAACTCAAAATTTGAGTGTGGTTTTATAGGCATAGCATTTCATTCTGTAGTAGTGTCAGAGCATTTATCTATGAGGCTCACAGGAACACATCTGAATTTGGGAGGAAAAAAAAGGAATGACAAAAAATAACAACAGAGATACTCCTGATATGTATACTATCATGAATGTTGGTAGTATTTGGAAGTGAAATGAATAAGACTACCTCTTTACAAAGTCAGTATTCGTCAATGAAAACATGCAAGTGATTTTTACCTCGGTTGTTAAGCAATTGAAGCTTTTTCCAACACAGGGTAGGAAGTTAGAATGGATGCTTCTCTCATTAGGTTTGCATTGAGTAGACTAAAAAAAGATTGTTTAACTCATGCACCTCTCGCTGGTCCTCTTTTGCTTTAATTTGGGAAGAGAAAAGTCCATAGTTAATTTTAGACTGTGAAAGGGGAACAAAGGAGGAGCAGTGAGATTCTGTGAGAACCCAAAATCTTTGCTGCAACCCAGCAGCTCCTTCATCATTGGAGTAGCTCTTGTCATAATTTAAAAAAAAATCTTAAGCTGTATTTCAAGAGACTTACTGGTCTTGTCTCTGCAGTCTCATAGTTCCTTTATCTGTTCTTGGAGGGGAGGGGAGCAGATAGAAACTTAAAATCTCAATGTTCCTGCAGTCTTCACCTTGTTCTTCATTTTTCTCCAGGTAGAAAGAACGTGAGACTCTTTATCTCTAGCAAAGAGACATTTTCAGATACGGAGATGTTGCCTGAGACAATTGGTCATAGAATTTAGGAGGGAGAGGGACCGGAAGGATACAGAGCCACCCACTATAACTGGTAGTTACTTTCCTGGCAGGACAGCATTGGTAGACCTCCCTTTCTTCCCACTTCCTCTTCTTGCGCCATCCCATTCTCTGTCACTTTCCTGATCCACAATTTGGCCTTCCATAGTAAGAGGTCAGTATGTTTTCCACACTTGGGAAATCTCATTCAAGAATTTTTGTCAATGGACAAGTCATAAGAATCACTTCCATTTTAGGGCTCATTGACGTCACCAAGGAGGCGATAAATATCTGTTGATATAATTGGATGTGAGATTCAGTGTTGAAATAGCAAAACTCTGTCCCTCGCTCCTTGGCAGGGCCCTATGATTTATGCAGGAACAGAGGCAGCACGCAATCGAGCTGTCAAGGGAGCGTCAGCTTATTAGGCAAATGCGTGCTTTCTGAAGAGGGTCGACACTATAAAATCCCCACTTCAAGCTCTCGTGTGGAGAAAACTCGGAGCCCAAGTACACTGAAGAGAAAGAGAAGAGACAAAGAAAAAAAGAGAGTAGCAACAGGAGAAGGGAAGAAAACCGCCAGAAAAAACCCTGAGACGTCCCTCTGCAGAGAGGAGGCAGCGTCGGGCTCACCTGCGAAGCGACAGTAAAGGTAGGGAGCGCCTAGACGGAAACGCGCCACCAACTTTGCGCTGCCTGAGCCGCTGCGGTGTGCGCTGCAGAGCCAGCTGCCCCTGCGCGGGCGGGCGTGTATGTTGTTGTTGTTGTTGTTGTTGCTGCTGCTGCTGCTGCTGCTGCTGCTGACGGTGCCTTAAGATTCCAATAGTAGGTGTGTATAGCAAAAACAAACTTAGACGGTTGCTCATGTTTACCCAACTGCCAGTTACTACTCATCGCTGTCTGTGTAAAGGACTCTCCCACGATCCCACATCGATCCTGACCCCAAGAAAGGGAAGCAAAGGCAGGTAAGGAAAGATAGGAGAAGGAGAGAGTAGTTCTTAATTTGTAAGAAAATGCTGAAATATCCGGAAGGGGGTGATCAAAGCGGGCAAAAATTTAAATTATGACTTTTCACCGAGGCTCAGGGGAATCAGGTTTTGGGGATCCTTAGGAAGAGGACTCAGAGATTGTTCCTTCACAGTCTCAAGAGCAGGGCCACTCCTTCCTAGAGAGGGAGTTTTTGGTGCGGAGCCTCTCAAACGTCCCATTTTCTGCTCCCGCTATCACCCCTACTGCAGAAATCTTAAATCGTTACCTTAAGTACCACGGACAGCGCCCGACGAACACCTGAGGGCACTGCCTGTCACTTCTCCGCTTGTCGGATAGGTAGGCACCCCAAGTGCACCCCTCAGTTGAGCTAAATTGTGACCAACTCTTTATCTCTCTCTCTCCTTCCTCCCACCTCTGTACCGCAGCGAGCGTCCCTAACATGCGGCTGCCCCTTCTCGTGTCTGCGGGCGTCCTGCTGGTGGCTCTCCTGCCCTGCCCACCATGCAGGGCCCTCCTCAGTCGTGGGCAGGTCCCGGGAGCCCGGCAAGCCGCTCAATCCCCCCAGTCCCTGGATTTCTTCCAGACCCCGCCGCAGCCCGAGAAGCCCCAGCAGCCGCAGCCTCGGCCCGTTCTGCTCCGCATGGGAGAGGAATACTTCCTTCGCCTGGGGAATCTCAACAAGAGCCCAGCTGCTCGGCTCGTGCCCGACCCCTTGTCCCTTGCCAGTGGCAGTGGCAGCCGCCCGTCGCGGGACCAGGCAGCCACCAACTTTTTCCGCGTGTTGCTGCAGCAGCTGCAGCTGTCTCGGCGCGCTATTGACAGCCCGGCGGGTCCGGAGGAGCGCAGCTGGGAGAACGCGCTCACCGGCCACCAGGAGGCACTGCAGAGAGAGCGGCGGTCCGAGGAGCCTCCTATCTCTCTGGATCTCACCTTTCACCTTCTCCGGGAAGTCTTGGAAATGGCCAGGGCCGAGCAGTTAGCTCAGCAAGCTCATAGCAACAGGAAACTGATGGAGATTATTGGGAAATGAAATGGTGCGTCTGACCAAAAAGATTCTGCATTTAGCACAAAAAAAGTAAAAAAAAAATTAAGAATATAGTATTCTGTACCACAGTGCTGCTCTGATATCATTTGTTTATTTTTATATAGCTTGCAACATAGATGTACAGGGACAGAGCCTATATCCCTTAATTAGCATGCACAAAGTGTATTCACGTGCAGTAACAACACAATGTTATTTGTATTGTCCACTTTTAGTTGCTGTGTCCAGGTATCTTTAAGTGGTGTTTCAAAGAAAATGTAGACCCAGGAGGAAGCATTTTGAAAAAGCAGATGAAAGTCACCCAGTTGCTTTTGTAGTGGTCAGAGCCAAAGAGAATTTTATTCTCGAGTGGGTGGGTAAGATAAAATGTATAAGCTCTTTGAATCAATTTTTTCTTGTAAACATTTCAGTAATAAAACATCTTTCCAATCCTTGGTCAATGTGATTGTGTTAGAGAATGTTTAATATTTATATTTTTAATAAAAGCTGCAAAGGTTATTGTGCTTTTATTTTTCCTCTTCTAGCTTCCTTTAAACTGTCTTCTGCACAATAAACAATCAAAAATTCCCCAAACTTCCTGCATTTTTTTCTACTAAAAATACAAACATCTGTCAGTGACTTGGAGGATCAGTCACAATGGAAACAGCATTCCTTGATGAATAATGAGATATGAAGTAACTGGGGAGAGTAAGAAAGGATAAAGAGAAGAGCTGAGGTAAACCATACAAATTGCTGCATTTTTTTCCTATGACAAAGGCTTTCTTTATCAATTGGTACCATAAAATATTTTTTCTAAGCTATTTTCCAATGACTTCTTCGAATAGGAGAAACCTGATAGTATCTCCATTTAAAATAACTATATTCAGTTGCTATAAAATGACACTTGGGAAATTTTTTCTTATAAAGAACATTTGGCTTTAATTATGCACAGATGCCCTCCAAGCTAATCACTTTGTTCTTAGGAATATGAACTATCTTTACTTACTTCTAAAACTCAATGGCATGGCTAATTAGTTTTAAAATGCATTTGCCTTCAAAGGTTTAGTTTTAGCTTAACATTTTCAATCAAATTATTAAATACTTCAAAATTAATTTATATGTATGAAAATGCTTTTTCCCCTGAAGCCCTTGAAATATACTTGACTAATGGATTAATAAGATGATATGAAATGCTGAATAAATCATTATAAGACTGAGTTTTTAAAAACAGTATTTATTTAAAGGTTCATACAGAGTAAAGTTATACTTATGTTCTGAAAGAAGTATTATGGTGGAACAAATAAAGCATGATATTTATGTGTATATATACACACACACACATACATATACATACATATGTATATTTAATACATGCAATTGTTCTACAATTTACCAGATTGGCGCCACAGTAGATATATTAGAAAATAGTTTCTGCTAGAGAGTATTTTTCAATTAAAGTACTTGGTATATGAGCATCTAAAACTAAGATTAGAAAAATGTCACAAGAGATACCCTTGGCCTTCAGCCTTCTGGACTATAAAAGTGCCATCAAATTCAAAGAACATTTCTGGATATACATCTAGTGACATTTATTATGGGAAAGAGGAAAACTTTGCATGACATTTTTATAGCTTTGGTCAATGATTTACCATTTGTCTGCATAGTGATAAATCAGGCACTTCTCAATTGACACTGAATTTCACTGACCACTGAAAGGAAATAAGAGCTACTATGATATAATAACAAAAAGCTGGTGCCTATTAGAGACAAAAGTGTAGTGCCCACTTTTTTTCAACACTTGCTACTTGTAACTGACGCACCCACATGTACCACACCTACACACCCCTCATGTTTCCCACACAATAGAAGACTTGCATAAGATCAAGTTTCTTTTTTCCAGTGCTTTCTGCAACTATTTTCTGAAAGTAATTTTTCTTCAGTGTGTTAAATCATCTGGAATTAAAGTATTTTTTCTTTCTTTTAAAAATCCTGTCCAGAGGTCCCATTTATCATCTGTATAATGTTAATTTCATCTAGGTTCCTTGCTGCCTGTGTGCATCTCAGTCAGGCAGACAGAAGGGCAGCAATTGGAATGAACATCATTCATTCAGGGAATTCAACCAGGAGAAGGAGAAGACGTGGCGAGCTGGCTCAGAATCAGCTCCACTCCCACTCCCTGAAGCTGCAGCCTGTCCCTGGAGGGGAGAGGCCTCATATCCAATCTGCAACAGAAAAACATATGAATCAGAGGAAGAAGAGGCTAGTCTTTGGGGGATTGGTCCAGTCATTTTTATACTGAGGAGAAATAATAATAATTATATTGCATATAATTATTATTAAGAACAGAAAGCAAGCTCAGGTTATCTTGGATATGATCAAGAGCCATGAAAGAATTCTCACTCATGATCCAAAAAGAGACAACAGTAATGCATGCAGTGAAAGAAGTTCTTGGGGAAGAGTCCAGGCTGTTCTTTAAAAAAAAAAAAAAAAAGTCCACTTGTACATAATTTACTGAAATGAAAGTCTCATTGCAACTTATAGGTATCTGGGTTTAGAAAAACCTGGGGGATGTAGCTCAGTGGTAGGGTGCTTGCCTAGCATGTGTGAAGCTCTGAGCTGGACTGAAAAAACTTGACTGGCCCAGAAACACACACACAAATCCTTATTTAAATGACATGCTATACCAAATGTCATGGCAAGACTCACTATAATCTCTCCACTGCTAAAGTAGGAAGTTTCTATCAGAGGTACACTAATGTGCTGCTTAGCGAAAGGGTACATTTGGAAAAATGCATGGTTAGACATTTTCATCATTGTGTGAACATCATAGCATATACTCACACCAGTTAAGATGGCTGCAACATCACTAGGCAATATAATTTCATGGAACCGCCACCATATATGTGGTCCATTGTTGGCCAAAATGTTGTATAGATTTTGCAAAACTTCAGGCTTAGTTTTGAGCAAATCATGAAGGGACTTTTTTTCTCTAGGCAATAAAATCTAATCACAACATTTCTATAAAATCAAATCTAATGTCAATACTTCTAAATAGATAATTACATTTTATAAATGCCTAACAGGTTATAATTTTGAATAAACTGATTGGCTTAATTCAAGTGAACTTTATGTTGTTTGGAGTTTTAAAACTAATAATGGAATGAGGGACAATTACCAAAAAAAAGTCTTGCTGAAATACAATTTGATTTTATTAACTCAAACTTTTTACATTTAAAGGTACCATGACAAACATGATTATTCCTAGGAGAACAATGGAAAATGAGCAAATATATTCTGATGCTTCCCTGGCAAAACTACTCCAGAGATGGGAATGCCACTAATTTCAAAACAATGAAGTAGCACATGCACTTAGCTCAGAAGCTCTGGGTGACTTTGTGAAGCTGTTATATGAATGGAAAGTGCCTGGCACAGGCAAAGCAGAACTTTCTGGGCAAGCACATTGCTTTATTGCCACTTGAGGTAGTTTTAAGGGAAAAGTGAATGCTTGGCCTACACCTTATCAGATTTTACCCTGAATATACATGTTTTGGGGGTGATGTTTCAAAAATCAATGAAATTGTCCCAGGTCCTTTGGCTTTGGGATTATCCTTTGTGCTGTCAGATTGCTTCCTGATAGGAAGCTAAGAAGGTCCATGAAGTCACATCAACCACTATAGAATATAACTGAACAAGACAGTTTTCTATAAGGAAACAGCCGAGTGAGACTGGGCCTTTTAAAAAAGAATGTCAGCAGATTCTGTTGGAAATGGGTTAAGAGATATCAATACCCTTGAAACAAAGGTGTAATAAACCTATCCTGAATTTGTACATGTCAAACTCTTCTTTTCCCTACCATGATCACTTTACCATCGCTAATCCTAACAAAACAAAACAACAAAAATAGCAAAATAATCCAGTTGATCTGGGGCTATTATTAATGTGTAAAAGTCTGTTTGTAACTGTTCCACATGAGTGAATAGTGAATTCTGCCTGGACAAACAGACCGTCAGGCTCCATTCTATAGCCTCCTTTCTTTGAAGGCAGTTTCTATTCCAAAGTAAACTTCCTGACAACTGTGTTGGAACATCTAAAGGGTGAAACTAGTAGAACAAGAGATTAAAATCTTCTGCTTAAAATGTGTTAGCTGTTATTACCCTACAGATTTCAAAATTTGGGATTAAATCATTTGGTTTTGATGCTCTGACACCCCCATGTTTCCAGGAAGTTATTAAAATTTTCCTCCAAAAAGTAGGGATTGATGCTGTCTCTCAGAGAAGTAAGGTTGGTGTCAGAGCGAGGGCCAAGAGCAAAGATTATCTGGAGTACCATCTCCTTGGTCTTGTTTATATAAACTGATGACCCACTAACCATCTCAGCAAGAAAGTTCTGTGCAAAGAGGTAAGCTTTTGAATTCTAGACCAACTATTTATTTGTTTGACTTGGAAAAGTTTCTTAACCTCTCTGAGCTTTGGGTTTTTCTGTAAAAACAGAAATGAGATTCTATTTGAGCGTTGTTGTAAGGACCAACGTGCAGCACTTTGCACGTGCCTCACTTATATTAGATCCTTCCTTTCTTCTTCCCTCTCTTTCTAACTCTTCTTTCATACTACAGTGAAGAGGCTCCTCTCCCATGCAGAACCACTTGGAGATTGTTTATCATGAAATATACACAACAGCGATAACCCCCATTAAGGAAAGACAATAGCATTTGCATCCTCATCTTTCCATAATTGACATAATTTATATGATGTAATTCCTTTGACCTGTTGTAATCATGGTCATCCATGATACTGTTTGGCATACCTCCAAGTGGCCCAACTTTCTATATGACTATCTCATAAAGGAAGAATGAGTTAAAGATTAAGAAACCTCCTTTCTGGAACCGCTACCCATCGACTCAATGTAGACATTTTTCTTACAGCTTTCCCCAGATAGAATTTTATAGCATTCCTTCAAATAGTTTCCCCAAAGCTGGCTCTCCTCCATTACAGGGAAATGCCATTTCATGGGAAGGCTGATGTGCCATGAAGCAGAACAAACCCTGACCTCCTCTACCTGCCTCAGAGCTTGCCTGCATTCCAGTTTAAGCTGATATGTATAAAAAGATGAATGAAGGATCGCTAGACTCATATCTAAATTTTATACATTTTCCTCAGGTGACAAACATACAACCCTCATTTAACACTGTGCTCTATCACTATAGGACTACAGATCATCTGACAAATATGACTTTTAATCATAAAATGAAACAGAATAAGGTGGCAGCATTTCCCTCTGTCCCAACTCTCAGACCCAATTCAGATCCATAAAAGATTAGACAATAGGAGCGATACATTTTCCTTAGGGGAAAAGTTACATTTTTTAGGTGAGGTTGACCAAGAGTCCTGGGTATTCATAAACTAGACTCACTCAAGAGCACAAAATATTTTATTTTCCTTTGATTTTTTTATTGTTACTCTCAAATGCACTTTGAATACAAAAAAATGAATATCAGATTATGGTACTTGGGTATTGTTTCACTCCACAGAAAATCAGAGTGAGTTGAAGTGTTTCCAATCAGAGCCCTGTGATATGCAGGCGTCATCTGTGATGAATTATGTCATCTAGTATCATTTCTTGTTGGTAGGGATTAAGGAGCATATGTCCCACCAGAGGCTTGTGGACATTAGACTTTGTGTATAGGGCAATTCCGGATTATGGCATGTTTGCTTGACCTGAACAGTATTTTGAAAAATTACCAATTAGTTGCAAACATTAAAAAATCAGAAGGAAGGGTGTGGAGAAATAAGAATCCTGTACACTGTTGATGGGGATGTAAAATAGTGTAGCCACCATGGAATATAGCATGGATGGTCCTCGAAAAATCAAATGGTAGTATCATATGATCCAACAATTTCACTTCTGCATGTATACTCAAAAGAATCAAAGCAGGAGTTTGAAGATATTTTGCATGCTCATGTTTAAAGCAACATTATCCACAACAGTGAAGAGGTAAAAGCAACCCAAGTATCCATCCATGGATAAATGGGTAAATAAGATGTACTATGTACATACAATGGAATATTCCTCAGTCTTAAAAAGGAAGGAAATTCCACTATGTGCTACAACATGGATGGACCTTGAGGACCTTCTGGTAAGTGAAATAAACCAAACAAAAAAAGACAAATATTGTATGATTCCACTCATGTGAGCTATCCAGAGTAGTCAAATTTGTAGAGAATAGGACGGATAGTGGTTGCTGGGAGTCTGAGGAGTAGGAAATGGTTTGGACACAGAGTTTCAGTTTTGCAAGATGAAAAATTTCCAGGGATTGGTTACATAATGTGAATATAATTAACACTATTGAACTGTGCATTAAGGAATGGTTAAGATAATAGATTTCATGTAGTATTTTTTCTTTACAACAATTAAATCTTTTTAAAAATCAGTCAACTTCATATTAAAAGCTGGTTTTACAGCTTAAAAAATTGATATTCATTTTTTTTTCCTCTCAAAGCACATTTGATAGTAACAAAAAATTCGAAGGAAAAGAAAAAAATTTGTGTTTCTGAGTGAGTCTACTTTATGAATACTCAGGACTCTTGGTCAACATCATCAAAAAAAATTTTTTTCCTCTAATAAAAATATATCACTACTTTTATCTGGTCTTTTATGGATCTGAATTGGGTCTGAGAGTTGAGACAGAGGGAAAATGCTGCTTTCTTCAAGTTAAAAACTTGACATAAATAAAAACATAATAAAAATTTGACAAAAAAGGGCTGGGGATGTGGCTCAGTGGTCGAGTGCCCCTGAGTTCAATCCCCGGTACCAAAAAATAAAATAAAAGCTTGATTTATAGCTTTTTAAAGTTGGATTTGGACAAAGCAGAAGTTGGCCTCCATAAGCACACAAATTTATTCCCTTTCTTAGCTCATATTTTTCTTCTTTCCTTGTTTCTTTTCTCTCTTATATTCTTTTTGTGTTGGGAATTAAATCCAGGGCCTTGTACATGCTAAACACACAATCTACCACTGAGCTACTCCCCAGATCCAACTTGTAGCTCTTATCAGAAGGCTATTTCTTAGTAGCAGAGTGTCAAAGAAGAGAAATAAAAATGATTAGTTTTTAGTTTTCAGGTTAAATGTGATTTAAATAAAAAAGCCAAAGTAAGCTTCATGGCAAGATTCTCGACAATAGAAACATGGAATTGCTTTCACAATTCACTTGAGTGCTTGGCATAGGGGACTGGGTGCAAACTGGTGAGTGTACCCTTGTTTCATCTTGAGATTCAATGCCAGCCTCCCCTTTATCCTAAATGCATCTTGTCCAACATGATATACTGACAGAACAAACTAGACAGACACTTTTCTAACATTCACTGTGGTACACATCTCTACAGTTAACTTAGAAGGGGGCTTTTCTTTTTTAACTTGACCCAAAGTAGAAGATTGAGACTCTTTTCATCAGTAACCAGTGCCTTCCAGCTGCCTCTAAGTTTCTCAGAGCCTCCGCTGCCTGCCAGCATCTACCCTTCTCCATATGGCCATTCTCTACACCACCATGACCCCAACCTATTAAAACGTGCCTCAGCTGTGTTGTATTCCCTCAGGCTTATCTAACTGATAGCAATCAATTTAATAGAATGAATTGAAACTAAGATATTAATGGATGATGATGGCTTAATGTACATCCCTGCCAGATACGTTCATGCCTTACCCTGACCGATGAATGATGGCAGGATGTTAAGGGGATGCTAAGAGTCCTGAGGATGTTTGTGTCCAGCCTCTCTCAATTTCTTGAGTGCCACAATGGATGCCAATGAGAAATGCAACCTGACATTCTGGTTACCACTGCATGTTAAATGCCTGTCTCTCAAGTTCAATTCAAAAGAACTCTTGCCCATCTGAAACAAAATCCATTTGCCTTAAAGGAACATGGATAGGAAGAATAAGGATAGACTTGAGGTTGCTGAGTGGGCCACCATCCAATGCCCAACCTGTACCTGCTAGGCTGGGTCAGAGAATCAAAGCCAGAGTAGTGTGAGTAGGAATCCTGAGAGCATGTTTAGAACAGTTATTTAGAAAGAACCAACCCAAGCTTTGGTTCGCTCCCCTCACTTTGCATTCTTGAACCTCAGGCCCTTGGATAACTTAAGCATTAAGGATGCCTGGCTGGAAAGGAGAATACCATCAAGAACCTGGGCCAGTCACCAGTAGTGGGAAGCAACTAAGGCATGGTCTGTGGCTGCCAATCAAAGAGCTAAGCCTTGGAAACTCTGTTGCCATTATGGGCATTTCTTTCACAGAATGCAGACATTTCTGCTTGGCATAAGGCCAGTAACATATGTTAGGAATGAAACAGAGCTGAGAAAATGTAGCACAGTCTTTGTAACACAAGAGGAAGAAGAAAATGGGATCCCCTAAAGCATCTCTGAAAGAAAAACACTCACTAAAACACTCATTTTTCCTTGGAAGGATTTATGGCCATGCTCTCCTACATAAGGGGATGAATGAAGAGGCTGATCTGGGGCCTTTGTTGCCATTAGTTACTTTCTTCCTGCTACAGGAAGATCAGAAGCCAGAATAGTTTCCTCAGGCCCATCAAACAAGAAGAAATTAAACTCCCTCACTTACGCTTTCTTAATCTGGAGAAAAAAGGTGGGATGTATTCTGTTTAGTTTGTTTCAAACATAGCATCTAGGAATTGATGGGGTTAAGGTGGGGAGCAGGTTATGGATGCTGCTATCAGTCTGGCAAAGCCAGGCCTCCAACTTACAGCCAGCCTTCTTAGATATGGATCTGACCACTATGTGTCCTGCACAGATTCCATGTGTGTTCTCATTCTATCTGGAAAGAGAACTGAATTACAAAGAATTAGATCCCTAATCCTTCACAGATAGGGACTTCTTTACTTTGTCTTAAGCAAAGAGGCCAAACAGGTTCTCAAGTTATCATCATGCCCAATTTACAGAAGAGAAAATGCAGACTCAGGCAAGTTTGAGGAACTTTCTCCAAGCATCTCTAAGGATGAAGTGCTGAGAGGTATTAATGGTGACCACATTCCAAAGGGAAAGGGAGCAGCTGGTGTTGAAGAACACATGAGACTCAGGGGATGGGACTGACCCACCGCTGGAATTCAGGCAGGCTTAGTTTGGGATGGAGCTAAAGGATTGGATCAGCCTCATTTGCAGTGGACAGCCACATCCTGGAAAGCAGTGGAGGTCTAGAAACATCCCACCTGTCCTCTGTGAGGCAGTGTCAATCTGTCATTCATGGCCGGTCAAAGCAGACGAGTCCTAGATTGCCGATTTTTGGTTCAGTCGCATCAACCACGGTGAAGGGGGATCCACTTACTTTCCTTAGATGCCAGCTCGGCCTCCATAACACTGCATACCACATTCTGTGGTGGAGGCCAAGGATTGGAAGGCAGCAAGCTCTCTGCAACTCTGTGATTCTGAGCAAGTCATGCTTCCACAGGATCCTCATTTTTCTCCACTATAAAATGGAGTTCTTACTGTTCAGAGTTGATGTGAAGTTTAAATGAGAGAATTGCTATGCCTTTGTACATGATAAAGCAATGTACACACTTTAGTCACAGCCACTGTTGTGCCATCACCATTTTATATGCATTAATGCAATGGTAGATAAACTCTTCACTTTGTGGGCTGTAGTGGGGGAAAAAGGCATTTCATGAAAATCACTAAGATACACAAATGAAGACCGAAAAACCTCACAGGATGCACACACTAAAAAGGATCTGAGGTTAAATGAAAATAATTAACAATTTAAAACACAGGAAGCAAAACTCAACTAGCTATGTCATAACAACTCCCCCAGAGAGCTCTCCCCAGCGCCTCTTTTCACGGAATTGTACAGCTGTAGGCACAGGTTGCCAGGGGAAATGAATTCATTATACTGCTACACACAATTTACATGATATTTCCCTCTTTGAAATGGATATATCAATTTTAGCTTTCTATTAAAATGAAATTTACTCAGAATGCTTTTTGATCCTGAGAAATGTAGTCTAAAGTTTACTTTTTTTTTCTGAAAAACTACCAAAATGACAATTATTAGGATGTCATTTTTCTCAGCAGGAGGAAAAAAAGCCCAGAAAAGTAAAATTTTAGTTGCAGGACACAAAAGCAAAAGCATTAATACTGTTAATGTAATGATCTCATTAAAACTTACTTGTTAAGAAAAAGTTACTCCTGCCTACAAATATTTTTTCTGTGTAAAAATGCTTGCATCACTATTGTAATTTCTTATAATTCCCAGGATTAAGTCCTGACAATGTTATGCATTAGATATAGGCTAGTCCTAAGCACTAGTCTGTTTTCTCTCTATTTTTATCAAGTTGAAATTCTAGCACAGCTAGGGTGCCTGGTATAGCACAGTGATTTGTGAGCTTGAATTTCCTAATTTATAAAACACCAAGCAACGGCTCTCAGTAGGAGATTTCTGTTTGGAAATAATTTGACACCCTGAATCCCTCAATTAAATTCAGAGAACATAGTTACATTTTCATTCATTTCAGTTTGTTTTGGAAAATTAAGTACATCATTTCAAAGAACTGAGGACCTATAGTCACACCCCAGGGAAATCATGTTCTTGGTCTCCTGTTTTATTTAAAAAAAAAAAAAAAAAACGCTCTGTAATATCTTGTGAAATTAATCTCACACGGAAAAAAAGCTTCCCAGCCCTCTATCCTCCAGCATCTCTCACCTCTCAATCTCTGGTAGCAGCTGGAGTGGGTGTTTGTGCTTGAAATAAGATTGCATATGGTTTGGTCTCACAGGTCACTTGCATGAAAATGATTTTATCTTTTTCATGTTATACCTGGTGGAGATGCAGAGCTCTGCACTGGCTGCTTCTCCTTAGACCTTTGTCCCACTGTACACTTCAGCTTAGGATAGTAGGAATATTTTCAAGAGGACTGAATCTTGGGTGATAAAACATTTGATGAAGGTTCAGGTCTGGGTACACAGAAGAATTAAACATGGGCTTTGATAAAGAAGAAGAATCTTTGCTACCTATCCCCTTTCTGTTCGTCTTTTTGACCATTTAAACCAGAGGTCTGACTTTCCTTCCCCTTTCCTTTCTTTTCCTTTCCTGCACTCGTTTTTCCATCCATTTTAAAAAAATAAAATGCTTTTACATTTTCTTTTAGGAGCCTCTTTATAACCTCACAGGACAACATTTGTAGAGCCTGGGTGAGAATTAGGATAGCTATGGGCTGGCTTTCCTTGGTGGCACTTTCCCTACAGCTTCTGTCTATAATAAGCCACTGACCTTGACTTCCACACATTCCTTCTGCTATTTAAGGGTTAAGAACCCTAAGGTATGAGGGACCCACATTGTTCCTCAGGCTCTGTCCCTGAGATAAAAATAATATGCCAAATAGAAGGGAACTGGAGATACTGGGGACAGGGAAAAGGCTAGCTGCATATTTCTGTGGGCATTTGGTTCAGATCTTCTTAGTCAAGAGGACAAGCCATCAGACCTATTCAATCAACAGGAAAAGCGTGGTGCTGAAAGTCACTGGACCATGAATGGGTGTCCTCTGTAGTTCTATGGAAACATCAAATAGGACAAGGAATGAACTGGGGCATAGGTATGTCATGAAAATGTACAGAGATATGAGCTCATGAAGTAGTTGACATCAAAACTAAAAATAGGGTCTTACAGAACTGTGATGACTGATTACTAGATTGTAAAATTCAGATTAATCACTTAAAAGGATCTCAACCATCCTGGCCATGGCTGTGCTTGGCCCTGTGTGTGGGTGAAGAAAAAAAGGTAAGACAGGCTTATTGGATTCGGGCCATGAAAGCTTTCCTGAGGCCTGCCATTTGGAATAATGCCTTAAAGATGGTCAGCACCATTTCCCTCCAGGACCTCCCCCACAGGTACCTTAAAAGCCAGTACCTGCACATGTGAATGAGGACCCTCCTATTCCCCTTCAAGCATGCAAACAAAAGAAAAGAAGAGATAGATAATACATTTTGGGGTTTTTTTTGGTACTGGAGATTGAACTCAGGGGCACTTGACCACTGAGCCTCATCCCCAGCCCTATTTTGTGTTTTATATAGAGACAGGGTCTCACTGAGTTGCTTAGCGCATCACCGTTGCTGAGGCTGGCTTTGAACTCACGATTCTTCTGTCTCAGCCTCCCTAAGTGCTGGGATTACAGGCTTGCGCCACCGCACCCGGCTTACATTTTATTTTTTCAAAAACACTTATCTTGGGATAAATTCTTCAAAAATTATAGCAATACTAAATTAAAATGTACCTAAACAGCTTTCAAAATATATGAAGCAAAACCTGATAGATCTGCAAGGAAAAAATTTAAAAAATAAATCACAATTATAATCATAGATCTCAAAATTCCTCTCTCAGCAATGGATAAAAGGGAAAATCAGTATGACTATGGTTAGAATAGGATAGCACCATCGACCAAGTGACTTCATTGACATTTGTAGAACTCTACCCAACAACAGAAAGTATTTGTGTTTTCAAGGTAGATCATATTCTGGGCCATAAAAATATCTTAATAAACATAAAAATACCAGAAACAGAAAACATGTTCTCTGGGCACAACAGAATTAAACCAGAAGTCATAGAAATATCTAGAAAATATCCAAATATCTAGAATTTAAATACTAGTAATCTAACAATAACAACATTAACAAAATCAGTCAAAGCAGAAACTACAAAGTCAATTAGAAAATATTTTGAATGAAATAAAGATGAAACATAACATATCAAAACTTATGGGATACAGCTAATGCAGTGATGAGAAGAAAATTTATAACATTAAACACTTATTTTAGAAAAATCTCAAATCAATAATCTAAGACTTCACTCTAACAAACTAGAAAGAGAAGAGAAAATTAGATGCAAACTAAAAATAAGGAAGAAAATAATAAAGAGAAGAAATGAAGAATAGAAGAACTGACCAAAAAATGGGGGAGGGGGGCCAATAAATCCAAAAGCTAGTTCTTTTAAAAGTTCAGTAAAACTAATACAGTCATAACAATTTTGAAGCTAAATCAAAGTTGGGTAACTATTGTTACCTTATTCTCCTTATTTGGTGACTTCCTTAAAGCTATAATAATCAAGACAGTATGATATTGGTGGAGAGACAGAGGTCAATGGTACAGAACAGTTCAGATATAGACCCATACATATACAGTCAATTGAATTTCCAAAGGAAAAGGACAGTCCTTCCAACAAAGAAAAGAAAGATTTGTTAGTGGAATACATGGAAGTCTATATGAAAAACAAACAAATGATAATAATAATAAACCTTGATTCTCACCTCACATATACAAAATTTACCAAAACCATCTTGGATCAAACTTAAGAGCTGAAACTAAAAGTTCTAGAAGAAGACACATGAGTAAACTTTATGATTTTGAGTTAAGGAAAGATTTCTTAAATAGAACAACAAAAAAGCATAAACTGTAAGGGAAAAACTGATACATTGGACTGTTAAACTAAAAAAAAATTTGCTCTTCAATCTACACTGTTAAGAAATGAAAAGGGAAGTCACAGAGGAGGAGAAAATATTTGCAAAACATCTATCTGATAAGGGAGTTTTACCCATTATACATAAAGAACTTTTAAGACAACCCAATAAAAAGTGGTTAAAAGATATGAACAGGTATTTCACCAATGACAATATAAAAATGACTAATAAACACATAAGATGATAAACATAATTGATAGGCAGGAAAATGCAAATTAAAGCTATAAGGAGATATCACATATACCCATTGGAATGGCAAAAATGTAAAAGATTGACACAAGACCATGTTGGCTAGGATGTAGAGGAGTTAGGACTCTTACATTGCTGGGGAAACACAAAATTGAATAGACACCATGGAAAACATTTTGACAGCTTCTAATGAAGTTATACATTTACCATACAATCCAGTAATTCCATTCCTAAGTATTTACTCAAGAGAAATGAAAACATATATTCCATATATGAATGTTTGTAATAGCTTTATTAAATAATAGCCAAAGCTGCTAAGAACACAAACATCCATCAAATAATGAGTAGATAAATAAATTGTGATATACACATATAGTGGAATACTACTCAGGAATAAAAAACATCTAGATAATGATATATGCAATAAAATGAATGAATTTCAAAAGCATTATTGTAAGTGAAAAAAGCAGTCACAACCGTCCATATACCATAGGGTTTTATTTATGTGGCCTCCTAGAACTGACAAAAAAATATACAAACTAAACATAAGAAAGAAAATAATAAAGAGAAGAAATGATTAAAATAGAAAAACTGACAAAAATGGGGGAAAATTAAAAAGCTGACTTTAAAATCATATATCTTTCATTTCTTCATCCATCCAATATTCTGTGACTGCATCTAACATGTCCATCTCATCTTTGTGCTACTGGGCAATGAGGTCTATAAGGACTTTTAGGTGATGACTTGAGGCTGGTGTCATCATGGGTTTTATAAAGTTTATGGCATCTAAAGCAGATAAAAGCAGCAATGTAAACATAAAGCTAAATGTAAGTCAGTATGGTAAATAAGGGTTTATGTAAGACCATCTTGACAGGAAATATATTCTGAGGGATATAATTTCACTAAGAATCTATTTTTATTATTGCTAGTTGGAATGATGGTATTTGGCTTGAGTCTATAACTCTCCCCTGAAAACACCCTGAAACATATTATAAAGTTGTTAGGACTAGATTCTTTATTGTTCAAGGTTGTATCAATAGATTAATCTACTTACTGAGTAGTCCCTTCATTTTTGTGCTGAGAAAACTGAGATTCAAAGAAATTAAATCCCAAGAGTCAAACATAGGCAAGAACTGATGTCCTTCCTCCTAATTTCATTGATCTTTCCACTGCTCCAAACCTTGGAATAATTTCTACCAGGCTCCTCTGTCTATATTCAGGCTTGAAGAACAGAATGTGAATCGTAACTATTCCATTCTTGAAACAGCAAATAGCTATGACATGATAATTTTCAGTCTCTTATCACCATGACTTCATGCTCAGGTGAAATACACAAGGCATGATTCTTTAAAGATGTAGAGATTGGAGAGATGTCAATGCCAAAATCTCTATCTTTAAACTACTTGGTTCTCACTGGTGTGTGTGCGTGCGTGTGAGTGTGTGTGTGTCCCATCAAGTGGGAGCTCCCTGTGACCTTGAGGCATCTGCTATGTCCAGCTCATGTATTAGCTCAGCAGCTGCTGAATTGATCCACCAAAGATGGAGGCATTTCTCTGGAAACCCCTATCGTCTGCACAGCTCCCATTAAATTTGGACAGATTCTTCTACATGAGGCCACTGAGCTGCACTGGGAAGGGAGGAAAGAGAACAGGGTGGGGGGGGGCACTCATTACTGCTGCCCCCACCCTTGTAAAAATGTAACTGGCACCCATATTCCCGAAAAAATGCTCAACTGTCAACAGGGACAGGATGGGGATGGAGGGCAGTCCCTGTGTTCATATGTAGGTATAATGGGCAGGTAAGTGTTATACCAAGAGGAAGGGCAACAGATGAAAGTAGGTTGGGTCAGGCAATGATCACAACAACGCATCTCCAAGAAATTAGGCCTCATACAACAAGGATAGTTGTTGTGATTTGCATGTGTCCCTCAGAAGTTCATGTGTTGAAAAATTAGTCCCCCAATTTATATGTTGATAGTATCTGGAGGTGGAAACTTTGGGAGATAATTGGGATTACACGAGGTTGTGAAGGTGAGGCCTCCACGATGGCATTGGTGACTTTGTCAGAAAAGGAAGAGAAACCCGAGCTAGCAGATTTGCTTTGGCCAGGCGATGCCATACACCATGTTATGATGTAGCATGAGGCCTTCACCGGATCCTGGTGCCATGCTCTTGGATTCCCTGGCTTCCAGAACTGTGGGCTAAATTAACTTCTGTTCTTTTAAAGTCACCTAGCTTCTGCCACTTATACAGCAACAAAAAAGAGATCAGTCAACTTTTCAAAATTTCCTTCTCCCACCTTGTTTTTCCTTTTTTTTCTGAGGTTGACTAGGGCCTGGTATAACTTTTCAAAACAAATATAAAAGTTGACCCTTGAAAAAAATATAATGTTATTTCTATACAATTCTCTTTGTACCAATTGAGCATACTGCAGATATGGCCCAGAATGAAAATATGGAAAGCAATTCTATAGCTAAAGGCCAGTTTTTATATGGGGTCTTTGCATAGTTTTCTGGCAGGAATGGGGCTCGAAGTTCACCCTGTAAAAGTCTGGATAAAAATCAGCACCTTTTATGAGATTCAAATTTACCATACGGCTGTCCAAACTTTGTTAAAAATTTTTTTTTTCCTTAGAGGATTAGGAAGGTAAAAATGCTCATCTGATCTAACACAAAGAAGCCCTGTCCTGATGGAGGAAGCTGGCATCTAGGTTTTGCGTGACCAATGTCTAAGACATAATTTGCCTATGTGCTTGGGTGAAAGGCAGGTGTTACTATGTTAGTAGATATAAGGAAAACATCTGGAAATAGAACGTGTATCAGCAAGGGAGTCTGAGATGCCTGAAGCAGCATCACTCCCAGACTTGGGACCATTTAGTAAAGACAATTAAGATCAGCAGTGGTCAAGGAGAACTCTTGTATCACATCCTAAATTTTCATGGTAAAACTAATGATGCAGTGTGAAATTCCAACAAACTAACCTTGCACTAGACAAATATTCATCTGGTAAATTGGATTCTGAAATGGTGAAGGTGAATCAGGCCTGCAAAAAATTCAAAGTCCAGAAATTTGTTATTGACCTGTCCATATGCCATTCAGGGATCAAAAGTGGTATTCCATCCTGAACAGGTTTGCTTTTCTTTGTAAAAGCCCCTTTCTCAAACACTGAAAACTGTGTAAGTAAGATGCTTTGCAATACCAAAGGTCAGTGGATTCACTGTGCCCAGCCCCACCCTACTTGTCTCACCCTCTCCTGACCACACAGGCACATGAATGAATATCAGCATACACGACATGGGCTCAGTGGATGGCAGCCATGAAGCATGACACTCCCCCTGCAGCCTCAGAGAATATTCAAGAATATATACATAGTGACAAAACCCCAAACCCACATTCTCAGAATACAAAGAGAACTCTTCAGACAATTATTCAGATCCACAATTAGTTCCTGCTTCTAATAAAACATGTTGTTTTCTCTCTCCCCATTTGTACCCCCAGAGTCCATGCCCTACACTGCCACTACTCTTTACCACAAATAATGTGAGGAGGAGTTGGGCAGCTGAGCAGACTCTAAGGACACTCAAAATGATTGAGGGTGAACAGTTTTCAAGCTAACTTAGATGGTAGAGTGGATCCTACTCACACTCAGTTACAGACACAGCAGGGACCCCTGGAGATCCCATAACCACGGGTGAGCAGAGGGCTTATAAGGCAGTAAGGAAGCCTATGATGGGAGCTTCCAGGAGAGCCAGTGCCAACCCAGGGAAAAGTCAGCCAGAAAAAAAGTGAGCCAGAAATAGCTGATGCCTTTCAACACAAGGGACCCTGAACTGCTCCTGAGCTAAGGTCATAGGGAGTGAGGTCTTGGGCCAGCAGAGTCATTTACTCAAAAGCTCAAAAGCTCTTTGAACATTATTAATTTAAATCAGTAGCCTTCAAAAGACTATCCAAGGAGTGAGATGTCAGTGCCAGAGCAAACCTCATAACAGGAATCAAGTAAAGTCTTGACTGTGAGAAACGTGACTCCAAATAATAGGCAGGGACTATTGAATAGCTTTTCTCTGGTTCTGATTCCTCATGGCTGGGAATCAGAACACCTTGACTTCTGGTTCTTTATTCCTTCAGATCTCATCTGGCTGGCCTTCCCCACTGTCCCCCATTGTTGCTGTATCCACAGCACCTTGTTCTCAGGAATCTCCTCTCCCACAAACTCTGTAGAGGCTGAGGGTTCAAAGAGAACCCATAAGTCACCCAGTCCACCACAGTCCCCATGTGGGGATTGCCTAGGACAATGTCCCTGACAGCATCCCTGTCTACCTCCTAGGCATCTCTAAGTGGGCAGAGGAAATACTGCTCCTTAATCTATGGTAACCCTGCACATTCCTGAATGGGTCCTTTGCTGCTCCTCCTCTGTCATGAGAGCAGTGAGTCCTCACAGCACCATGGATGCCTTATGCAACCGGCCTCCCCTAATGTCCATCCTGGAAGGGTCTCTCCTACTGGATTACTGAATAATTGCCCACAGAGCCACTGTTCTGAGTTAAGGTTTCCCACCATGCAGGGATAGATAATGCAGCAATTTTCCTCAGGAAAGTGCCTTGAGGTGATTGCGTTGTAAGAAGCTTGAGGCCTTGAGTATTTATTTGTGAACAGGGTTCATTTTTAGATGACTGAGCCTCAAGGTTGGGAATCAATTCATCTCTGGGCCTACAGAAGAGGAATATTATGGAATAAATTACATGAAATGTTAGTCAAGGGAAAAGAAAATATTTCCTACCCATTAAAGCAAAAATCAAGCACTGAATCTGACTCCAGATGTAGTGCAGGATAAGAAAAGCCAAAAGTGCTAGGCAGATTGCTAACTCCTGTGAGAAAATAAGAAGAAAGCTTCACTGATTTTATCACAGTTTTTTTTTCAGCATTGTTTAGATGGACTTTTCATTTTGGAGCATATACCTACTACATGCTCCTCATGGGGAAAACTGTACTACTATTTTCAGAAAACAGCTCTTCCGCCTCAACTTACACAAAATATAAGAATTCCCACAAACTTTCTAGACATAGTCTACTCCAGTTTTGTTTTTACATAAAACTACCTCAAAAGATTTCCTCATAACAAACATTTACTTTTGTCATTTTGCATCTGTGAAAATAAATGTCACCAAAATGTGTTGCTTTTAATTTTCCAATAATCATTTCTTTTTATTATTTGATGAAATTGAGGTCCCTTGAGCAGATGCAATCAAGAAAACCAGTCATTTTCTTATGTCTTAAGACATGTTGTTCATAATCCCCTGATGAGGGAGGAGCACAGAGCTAGAGAACACTACTCAACATCTTTTTGGGGTAATATCAAACCCCACAATCTTTTAAGAATGCTCATGAGAATGAGTTACCATGAACATTCTTCCTCATGAAGAAACTGGAAAACATTTCTTCTATGGACTCTTCAAGACATGCAAACATCTAACTAGGCGTTAGGGAGAAGACATGGACTTCAAGCTTTCATTAAAAAAAGAAGAAATTCATCAAGAGTCCCTTTTAAAAATATAGGAAAACCTGTGTGTCCTGCCCCCAAGAGAACAAACCTAGGAAGCATAGTTTTAATCAAGCCAAGACTATCTTTGTCCAGCCATTGCCAGCACACTCCCAGAACCTCCGAATCCAAGGTTATTTTCCAGAGCAGACTTAAAACCAATTCAAACGTGCTCCTTGGAGGTTGCTGGGAATGACACAGAGGCAGGTGATTAGTCTTTGGAAGTCCAGAGAGGACGCAGGAAAGGTTGAGCAAAAGCAAGTGGATGCTGCAGAGAAGAACCAGGGACACCAGCCAGTCACTGCAGACAAAACGGATCTCAACAGCATGCCTAAGAGCCAGGCTTGCTTGCACCCTGCGCCCTGGGAGGCCAGGTGTGAGGTCGCCACGCACAGGCAGAATGCAATCAAATTAATTTTTTTCTTTGATAGAATGCTTTAAAAAACAAGCCAACATCAGAGGGCGAGTTGTTCCTATATTTTTCTCAGGGCCATGCTTTCTCTCTGTCCTTTGAAAGCCCTTCTTTTTTGCTGTGGCCTATTCCAGCAGGAACGCAGGGGACATAGGAAAGCATTCAGACACAAGAGCTTGGACACTAACCTGAGAAGTAGCTGCAGGTGAACTAGTTTCCTTACCACTCACTGCTGCCCTCTCATTGGCTACAGCTTCTGCCACTTCTGCCTTCTGTACATTTGAATCCTCAGAACCTGGAGGCCCTATTTGTCCCAGACTTTCGCTCCCTGGGGTGCAAGGTGGGTTGGTGGTGGCTTTCCGGGTTTGGCCTTTATACCAACTAGGGTAAAACAAGGGATCCGCAGTTTCCGCTGCTGCAGGAACTGGAGTTTCAGACTCTGTGGTCTGCTGAGAGCCAGTGGGCACAACCTCCCCCTTAATCAGGATAGATAAATTCAAAAATAAAAAAAGAAAGAAAGAAAGAGAAAAAGCAGTTGATTTTAGTTCCCTTCCCTTTAGGGTTGAACACTGTGGGTTCTCTGTGCACAATGCCTGATTTAGTGACTGTTGTAGTTCATCCCACCTTCTGGAAGAACTAGGGGCAGAATGCTGACCTCAGTGTTCCTCTGACAGGCTTCTGGATCTTTTCTGTGCTTATCTTTTACTAGGTGGTAGTCCAGGCAAATAGGAAACAGAAGCTTCAAGTCAAAGTTGCTTATAAAGTATCAGCTATGGGAGAAGGGTCAAACTATTGATCAAAATCAATTTTTTGGCAACATATGTGGGCCCTCAAGTTGCTTTTCAAAAGCCAACAACTGACCTCATTGATCAAATCTAACCCTCATTCAGTTACTACCCTTCTTTCAATTTCAGTGCAAAAGGTATACCCAGAATTTCAAGACTCCAGGAAGTATAAATACTATAAATATTTTAAGCCTCATTTGCTATGGAGACAGAGCATAGAATATAATTTCATCACTGAGTTTCCCCTCTGAGGTTTTATTTCTACAGATGATTTCAATCCATTCTAAAAGCAGGTGCAAAAGCAGGGCTCCTCTTTGATGAGTCTGCATTGCCCACAAACTCAACAGGTTGGATCCTGTCTGCTGATGTGTCATGAAGTCAGCACAAAAGCTTGAAAACTGGACAGTGACCTCCTAGAAACATAAGGTTAGCTGATCAGGTGCAGCATCTGGGATGAGCTAACATCCTAAAATGTTTTCAACAGTCCTGTCAACACAGTCTCATCAAATGAGAAACATACAGAAAACCAGGCTTCATTTGCTTGCCCACTGAAGGAAAGATACAGTTGCATACTGAGGTAAGCAACATGAATGTATACTAGTGTAGTTTCTCTGTTATGTATAGAAAATTTAAATTTCTGATAGTATATTCATTTTTACTTCTCACCTCATATTATTTCTCACACTATACTCTATGTCTGTATTCACTAAGCAACAAAAAGTGACCACATCCACATCAAGCAACCCTCTGTGGGTTGACATGTTTCTCTCTCTCTCTCTCTCTCTTTCTCTCTCTCTCTCTCTCACACACACACACACTTATACACACATTCAAGGACCACCTCAGATCTGGGAGTGCTATTGGTGGAAAGTGGTATTAGGTCTTGCCACCAGCTATAACAACAGGGAACCTGTTGGATCACTCAAGGGGCTTTTCTCCCTGACACTGTGACTGTCCTGAAAAATTCTGTCTGCTACATACAAACATCCAGCATATAATTATATTTTTCTTAAGACAGAATAAATTGGGGTGTTCAGAAAGGAGGAAAATCTGTAGGAAGGAACTCATGAATGGTTACCTGTGTCACTGGGACATCCACAGCAGGTGGCAGGGTTGGAGGTGGCTCTGAAGAGGAAACTGGAAGTGCCCCAGGGACAGCCTGGAGCTCTGAGGCCAGCTGAGAGTTCTCTGAGTCCTTTCTTGGATTTTCATCTTCTCCTGATGACTCTATTTGAATATTTTCCACCTCTTCCACTTCTACTGCTTCTTCTCCTTCTTCTTCTCCTTCTCCTCCTCCTTCTTCCTCGTCTTCATCTTCTAGTAAGGTATTTTTAAGCTTGTTATGACTACTACTGCAGTCATGGAAACAGCTAATGGTCAGTAGTACTTATAGCTCAAGCTAAGGTCAAGGCTAGGGGATTCCTCTCCAACAGACTTTTGACAATGGCTGGGGCCTGTGCTTCTAGTCAAATGTGGATAGGACAAATGTGAAGGAACCATTACCATCCTTCCCAGTGCAAAGTCCCACACCCACTGTGCACACCCCACTTCACCCTCACCTCACCTGCCTGGTCACATTCTTTATCATATTCTGCCACATCTGCAAGCTCTGGAAGTGCTGGGATTGTCACTTACTCATCTCTGTCAAACTAAATGGAAATGTAACCCTCTTCCCTATCTCTGAAAACACACACTTGTCTTCATTTCTTACCTCCTTTGTTCAGTGAATGATACATCAATTTTTGCAACAATTAACATCATGACTCTTTTCCTAACTCATAGTCCCTCAAGCATCATTAAGGACAGACAATATTAAGTACATTTTTAAAAAAGACCTGTTATGAAGATTTGCCTCTACCATTGCATCCGTGAATGCTGGTGCATTACTAGAGGTCTAACTATTGAGTATTTGTGGAGAGCTGTAACAGAGAATGGGAGAACAGTAACTGAGATTGGGGTCTCTGATGACTTTATGGCTGTGGCATGCCTGCTGCCTGGGAATGTTTCTGTGCAAGGGAACAGGGTGCCCAGTTGCTCTGGTGACGTCCTACCCAAAGAGGCTCTCTCTGTAAGAGTCTTATTAGCTTTGATCTTGATCTCAGGCACATAACTCCCAGAGATAGAGGAATTCGGAGCATGCAAGACATTCTAATCCTGAGCCTGCCTGTTTAAAAGTAACTTCAAACAATGGGCTCCTTGAGTGCTGCACAAAGCGCCTAACATTGCACATTGCAATTATGGAAAAGCTGCATAGATGTTTCTAGTCCTGTAACTTTCTTGAGCATAAAGAACAATTCTTCTATAGTCTTTAACTTGATTATGAGACATATATAAATAAAATTTGCTGGAACAGCTCTTTAGACACTGCTTCTCCATCAGAGAGCAGTGCTCCATCTGATCCCAGCTATCCACATATCTGTGTGTGTGTGTGTGTTTCTTAATCCCTTATCGCACCTTGCTGGTACCAAGTTTGGCCATGCTGGTCGCAGCCCTGTTGTCATCTAGATGGGCTAGGATGAGTGGAAGTGATCATATTTTGGGTCAACTTCAAAGTTATTTTCCTCTTTTTAATTATTTCATCAGGATAAATTTCCAAGGGTTGGATTTCTGAGCCAAAGGTGAGGGAGATGTTCATAGCTCCTGAAATCCATCTGATCATATAGACCTGGCTTTGTTTCCAGGTTGTGACTTATTCTATGATTTGTTCCTATTCTTGTCCTCTAATGAATGATCAAGCTGATATACTAACATATCTAGCCCAGTGATTTCTATGTTTTATTTTGATCCTATCCTTAACCTTGCTCTTTTTCTTCATTTTAATGGTATTTACTACAGCAATCACAACACTGCTATAAAAGCATAATTCTAATCAGATATGCTCAGATATTTTAATTAGCAACTCTCATGTATATAGACTTATGAGTTGTTTTGGTGTTCAAGGAGCCTATAGAGTAAGAATCACCATTAGAGAAATGGATTTAAGTTGAAGCTTGAAGGAGATCACATGAAACTGATCTGACTCCTGCTTTAGATCTTCCTAAGTTGACCATAAATAAGTCATCTGCAATAGTAGTCCCTAATTCAAATGACAACAGAAGACAATCACACATGATGAATGGTTTCTAGAAGAGTTCTTCTCCAACAGAGATAGTAAATGGATGGCAGCTCATTCTTTTAAGAAAGTAATTTCTGGATACTTAGTAGTAATCCTATCAGCCAAAGTGATTATTTCTTTATTCCAGGGGGGTGGGGTACTGGGGATTGAACTCAGGGTCATTCGACCACTGAGCTACATCCCCAGCCCTATTTTATATTTTATTTAGAGGCAGGGTCTCCCTGAGTTGCTTAGCACCTTGCTTTTGCTGAGGCTGGCTTTGAACTCGTGGTCTTCCTACCTCAGCCTTGGGGATTACAGGTGTGTGCCACCATGGCCGGCCAAAGGGATTATTTCTTGCATTACATCTCTGTATCTTCATAATTGGAAGAAGAACGTGAGACTGTAACATGGGCTTGTTCTTCTTCCATGTGTGAGTCATGTTCTCACTCTGCCGGTATTTCTTCTTTGGAATCAGGGCAGGCAGCCAGTAGATCAGCCATGGAGGAAACAATAGGAATTTTCTTAGCTTGGAAGTAATTATAGGCCTTCTTTCCACAGACCAAGAGTGTGACATTCTTCCCACTGCTCTGGATTCTGTCCACCACCTTCTCATAGGATTCATCCAACACATTCACCCCATTCACTTTGATGATGATTGGTGTCTCTTCCTCATGGCTGGCGTTCTCCACATGCTCTCCATTTACTTCAATCAAGCGACCATCAGGACGTCAGCTGTTATAGCCACACCCTGAGGTGTGATATTAGTCATGTACATTCCCTCTTTACCTTGGACAGCTTTCAGAGAGCCACCATGGCTGTTTCCCTCCTTCACCAGGTAGCAGAGCCATGGCCAGGTCCAGGTCTTCACTGCTCCATTCATCACAGGGGCCAGTTTCTTACCATTCAAACCCAGATCCTTCTGGCTGTGACTCAACTCTTGCAAGTATACCCATTTGTTTATGGCTGTCTCATAGACTCTCCATCCAGAACTAGTAAAGTCACTGAATTCCCACTCTTCCTGACCAGATCCATCACCTGCATATGCTCTTCCTTATTGACAAAGATACCATTGATCTTAAGAACTCTGTCTTTATCCAGAAGACCAGCCTTCTCTGCTGGGCTACCCTTTTCAACCACCCAGACCAGGTTGCCATCAGTATCCTTCTCAATTCTCAGAAAGAAGCCATAGCTTAGCCCTTCTTGTTTGGACAGTTAACATTTGCCAGTGTGTGTGGGGGGGGTGTGTTGAAGGTGGAGGCCATTTCTGTACCTGGATGCAAGAGGAGCTGCTCTGTCCCTTGGGAATTCTCTCTGCTGTGAGCACTAGTTTTGGAACTCACTGGATTTTGAACAAAGATCAATTTTAAATCTGATGTATTTAACAGTTCAAGTGACCTCTGCACTCCTTCTGCCAGCTGGCTGGGCCCTGAGCTGGAAAATCTGAGAAACCCTCAGTAAACTCAGTGCTCTGGCCCATCTGCCTGGAGGTGCAGGGAGGGGCTTCTTGTCTTCAGTCCCAGATAATAAGGAAGAGAAGGGGAAGAACAATCAGGTGGTTCTGCATTCCTTCTTCTATTCCTTAGGCAGATGCCTTGGATGCTCAAATAACTCTCAATTTTGTTACTACTGTCTCTACTGTCCCCCATTCCAGGGTCAAGACCAGAGATTATTACCAGAACATCCTCCAACACTAAGGCCATCCTGCAGAGCAGTAACCTGTACAACCCCCACCTAGAAGAAGGCAGGGTATGTCAATAAACCCCAGTAAGTGGGGCAAATCCCCTCTGTTTACCCATCCTTCCTCCCACTACCCTAGGAGTCTTATGTGCGTGTTCCTGGAGCCCAGGTGCGAAACTCCCTTAAACCTATTCTTGGTGACACTTTACATCATTATGCCTAACACATTTTGTATGGTGGAGATATCATCACAATCATCAGTTGTTAAGTATCTGACTGCCCAAAGTCAAATGCCTGATAATGGGATTAAAATAGGCATTATGATGTGCAAAGCTGAATAAACATTATCAACCTACTATGTGATCCTAGAGCTTCAAAACAGAGCTTCATGTTGGATTATGATCCTTCTGAAGTTCTCAACATCCATTCTGGAGGTGATTCTGAATCCTCCCTTTCTCCCAACCAACCCTTCTGTGGCTTTCCCACACCTGAAATTTTGGCCAAATGGTCAAAGGAATAACAAACCTCTGTAGAAATCAATCTCACGTATTATTTTTTCTTCTCTATTGAGGTTGACTGTGAAGTGGCTCATGTTCTCATAACCATGTTCTATTTTCTCCATCTGAAATGCCTTTGATGCTTCTGAGATTCTGCAACAAAGACAGGTTGTCATTTCTGTCACCGTTTAAAGTTTGATAGCCTTGGGTAAAAAGGAAAATATGTATTTTTCCATAAAATAAAAATGACTTACTTTTTGTAAAAATTTACTTACTTTTGTAACAGGGTTTTGGCATTCTGTGAAAGCAAAAAAGAGACAGACTTACTTAGATTCTTTTCATCCAAGATGGTAGTGCGACTTAATTCTTACTTTGCTGACCCTAAGAATCTTACAGCTTAGTTTCTAAATGCCATAAATCAGTGCCAAATAGATGATGATTTTAGTTTGTAAAATAGGTCAAAATATGAAATGAACACAAAATAATAAAAATGTGATAACTAATTTCCATCACCCACCTTTTGGGTTTATTTCCTGGGTGCCAAGAAGAGGACTTACCTGAAGAAACACTGCCATTTCTGGCTCATCCATGAACTGGATTCCTGATTCAACCAACTTTGATACATTCTCCAAATGATCAGAATACTTTTTGATCAGAGCACGGACATGTTCCAGTTTCTCTTCTTGGGTTCGGGTGATGGCTTGGGTCATTTCATTCTTCCTCTCCTCCAGGATGCCATACAGGTAATCAAATTTCTCACAAAGATCCTGTTTCTGTTTTCTGCAGCATTCCTGTTAGTTGGGTTAGCTAATGTTAGAAAGTATTTGTGAGAAAGTCCATTTAGAAAAATCACCTGGACATTTTGGGAGATAAAAACATCTACTTACATAAGGTATTTTATTTCTTTTCCCCTTTGAGCTGTCCCTTGAGGTATAAATATCCACTGTGCTTTGAAAATTCCAGTTTTCATAAATTCAATATTTAGACAATCTAAAAATCAATCACATTGGCTAAGTGGATCAATGATTTTACAATCTTCTGTTCTTTATAAATGGAGAATTTCACAGAAATTAGAAGAGGTTTTATTTTATATTCTGTTTGGGTTACATGGGCTACAGGTTTTATTTTGCTTTGGTATGTGTATATGTGTGTGTGTAAGCAGAGAAAGATGCTACTTCCGTCACTTTGGATGAGGCCCCGACTTCCTTAACAAGATTCCTAAAGCACAAGAAATAAAATCAAAAATCAATAAATGGGATGGATTCAAACTAAAAAGCTTCTTCTCAGCCAAAGAAACAATCAGTGAGGTGAACGGAGAGCCTACACTCTGGGAGCAAATTTTTGCCACACACACATCAGATAGAGCACTAATCTCCAGGATATATAAAGAACTCAGAAACTTAACACCAAAAAGACAAACAACCCAATCAATAAAAGGGCTAAGAAGCTGATCAGACACTTCTCAGAAGAAGAAATATAGTTGATAAATATATGAAGAAATGTTCAACATCTTTAGCTATTAGATAATTGCAAATCAAAACTACTTTAAGGTTTCATCTTACACCAGTCAGAATGGCAGTTATCAAGAATACAAGCAATAATAGCTGCTGGCGAGGATGTGGGGGGAAAGGTACACTCATACATTGCTGGTGGGACTGCAAATTGGTGCAACCAATCTGGAAAGCAGTATGGAGATTCCTTAGAAAACTTGGCATGGAACCACCATTTGACCCAGCTATCCCACTCTTCAGTCTATACCCTAAAGACTTAAAAACAGCATACTACAGTAACACAGCCACTTCAATGTTTATAGCAGCACAATTCACAATAGCTGAACTATGGAAGCAACCTAGATGCCCTTCAATAAATAAATGGATAAAGAAACTGTGGTATATACACACAATGGAATATTACTCAGCAATAAAAGAAAATAAAATCACGGCATTTTCACGTAAATGGATGAAGTTGGAGAACATCGTGCTAAGTGAAGTAAGCCAATCCCAATGAACCAAAGGCCGAATGTTTTCTCTGATTAGTGGATGCTGATACATAATGGGGGTGGGAGTAGGGAGCATGGGAGAAACAGAGGAACTTTGGATAGGGCAAAGGGAAGTAGAGGGAGGAGGAGGGAATGGAGGTAGCAAAGATGGTGGAATGAGATGAACATCACTACCCTAGGTACATATATGAAGACATGAATGGTGTGACTCTATCTTGTTTACAACCAGAGAGATGGAAAATTGTGTTCCATATGTGTACTATGACTTGAAATGCATTCTTTTGTTTTAAAAAATAAATAAATTTTAAAAAAGCATAGACACTTCCTTTAATTTTCACATCTTGAATTTCAATACAACCTGTAATTTTGCACATGCTAAATGAAAGCATTAGTTTTTCAAGCTACAAAATGGTGGTTATTCAAAACTTATTAAATATTCTTCAAAGACTGAAAAGAAAAGATGCTACTTCCTGGTTTGTACCCTTCAGTTTCTCTCTGCTTTACCTATAACACTCCTTACACATAGATTCTGTAGCTTCCCAGAGTTTATGCATCTGGAATTTCCTCCTTCAAGAACTCATGCCACAGCCAAATCAATTTGCTGTTAGTATAATTCTAATTGTGATTTTTTTTTCTGTTTTGAATCCCCCTTGTATAAAGAATAACATTTAGGCTTCATAACTGGCTTCCAAGATTATCCACAATCTGGCTCTAACTTTTCTTCATAATATTCTACTATCTCTATTGTATACCTTGCATCCCAGCAAAACCAAACCACTTATTTTCTTTGCTCCTGCTTTCACCCTTGTCTACAATGTTTTCCCTCAAGTCATAGCTGCAAACTCTAAGCAGTCTTAAAGACACTGTTGGAATACCACTTGTTCTGTAAAGCTTTCCTTGATTTCTATGACTGAACGCCAACTTTTAACCTTCTAAAGTCCTATGATAGTTACCATTTGTGGCATATACCTGTGTCCACCAGATCCTCTATTTATTAAGTACTATCTAGAAGAGGGAAATACTGGAGGGAAAAGCTATATTGGAAGTTTGACTTGCACATGTACATTGTATAACTAAAGCATCTTCAGTACCATCCAATTCCCCTGACTATGAGTCCATGTTTAAATCATGACTAATTTTTTCCAGTTGACTTAATCATTGGCCTTTGATTTTTTTCAAGCTCCAGTAAGCTTGGTGTGTGTACCAATCTCCTCAGACCTGACCATTTCTGGGTCTAGGACCTCTGTGAGCCATACTGATCCAATCTAGCTCTGGAATCCAGTTAATTTATCTCTGACATCTCTGACGTGTGCATGACCTTTATCATATGTTCTTTGATTTTTAGTAAACACTGGTGGTTTTGATGTCACATATTGCTTTCTTTCTTCTTTTACATGCGTCTTTTAAATACGTAAACTATGGTCTTCCTCAAAGATAGAATCTGGGTCTGCCTTGCACACGTCCATCAGTTATAAAGATATTCCAAAAATGCAGAACAAATACATCCCTTACTCCGCTACCTGCCCTGCAGCATAGTCGATTCTCATCACTGTTTCTAGCCAAACTATAAGGCAAAAGGCAAATCCAATGGTTCAAATCATTTTAATGGTATTGCTGTCATCTACCCACTCATTCAACAAACAAGCCTTTATTAAATATGTACTTTGTGTCATGCACTCTGCAAGACTGGAGACCTCAGAATGAATTAAATGTAGTTCCTGTTCTCAAAGACTTCACAGTTCACTGAATGAGAAAGACTATGGACTAGTAATGTAATACAAACTAGGAGGCTGAACAATGGTAATATGTTAGAGATTTATGCCAGGTTTTACAGAAGCATGGGGTGGGACCTTAATTTAAGGAAGATGTTTGAAAGTGGTGTCAGGAGTATTGGCTCAGGAAAACCTTCTTAGGAGAAGTGGTGCCTAAGTTTGGCTTTAAAGGATACGTAGGAGCAGAGAAGGTGGTAGGGCACAAAAACTGAGGAGTTTTGGTAGTTTTTAAAGTAACAGATAAGGGACTGTGCAAGACATGGAAATTGCCAGGCCTTCCAAATTTCCATCCATTTCCAACTAAACCTAGGAAATGAAGTTGGTTGGTAGCTTTCCAATCAGTTTCTTTTACTGTATTACTTTTGTGCTAAGCTTATAGCACCCATGTGCTCACTGCATAACTGAAATGTCTCTCTGATATTTAGATGTTCCAGTACTTAACACGAAACATGATAGTTTCTAGCTTGTTCTTCCAATATGAATTGTGCACTTGAAACATTGGTATTATATTAAGATGTAGTACTGGAAGAATGTCTTCTTTTTATAAAAGTTTTCTTCTACCTAATTTAGTGTGTGTGAGAACATTTAAGTTTATGAGGGTCAGATCATTTGTGATGAGATTGATGTGAAATCATAAGATTAGATCACTTATTTTGATTATATAAGTGATAGTGGTTTAAATGGAATAATTATACTTTCATTCTTATGTTAATTCAGTTCCAAATATTATTTATTTCTATTTTTTTTCTAATGATTTGTATGGTACTGGATTTTGATAAAATTACTGTCACTTTGCTTATTTGCTTATGCTTTATAGTATAGGAAGTGCTGCCGCATACATGGTCTATGCTTTAATTAACAGAGAAGGCATAATATCAGCATTTATTAAATTTAGGTCCAAATTCCCTAATGAATTTTTTAGATGTGAAATCTTGAAGTTGTATGGAATGTTAGAAATAACTTGCTCCAGGTCAGTCAATTCACTTATGGAAACTGAAACTCAACAGAGCTGTCACCTTCTCAAGGCCTTTCTACTATTTATTGGTGGTGCCTGGCCTAGAGGCAAAGGCTCTGAGCTCCTGAGTCATTCTATTTCTACCACACCCAGCTGTGTCTGTCCTTTTAAGTAACTTGGAAAAAAATTTACATGAAGTGCTTGTGAAATGAACACATGCCATCTAACAGATAAACTATGCTGAATCTAGACTTTGTGTGCGTGTGTGATTAGACTCTTAAAAGATTTTATTATGTCAATATTGATTGTAAAAACAAAATGTCTTCAGTATAAAATATTTGAAAAAATTTTAAAATATGAAAAGGAAATAATAAAGTAACTATAATTCTTTTGTCAAAGCATATCTACCAATAATATTTTGAGTGTTTTTCCTACCATTCACTTATCAATGTCAATATCAACATATATAAATTTGGTGTGATATAATTAGTAAATATGTAGGACAGTCATATGACAATATAATCATAACTATTTTATAAAGGAAAACTTGGAAAAACTCGTCTAAGCCACACTTACATAGACGGTAAGTGGTTGGGCTAGGTTTGAGTCCCAGCAAAATTCCTGCTGTTTTAAAACTCCAACACTGAGACCCAATGGCCATGTGCTGACACCAGCACCTCTCAGGTGTGCCCAAAAGCCAGACAAGGCAAGGTTAGGACAATAATTAGAAAAGATGGCAACTAAAGTAGAGCTGTAGGAAACAAGTTTAAAAAATTGAATGAAAGGCAAATAGTTAATAAAACATAGTCGAAATTTGCCATGAGAGGTATGGGAATTGAACTTCCAAATAAAAATGTGCTTGTCAAAATCATCTAAAATAGAGCTGAGAGGACATGGGAAATGCTCAGGTCACAAATGTGCATTTCAGGAACTGTCCCACTAAGCCAACACAAAAATATCCTGACTTTTTTGAAGACAATGTATTTTCTTTTTACTCACTTTCAACATAAATACTACATCCTTGAGACCGGTTCTTCACAGTCACTGCTCACTCTTGCCAATCAGATCTCTCCAGCTCACCTGCATGCCAGAAGGATCAATGAACTTTGCTTCATAATAAAGTGCTTCCTCTACCCTAATACGATCCTCACATTTTCCTCTGTGCTGTGAGTGTACCAGAGGCCACCTTGATCTTTGCATGTATATTCTGAATTGCAATCTATGTTTTCACTTGATCTTGACAAAAAAAACAAAAACAAAAACAAAACTTCATGCTACATTAAGGAAGCCAGATTAAATATTTCACATACTGAGTATAATTCTAAGTATATAAGCTTTCTGGAAAAGGCAAAAGCAATGATTTCCAGAGCTTGGAAGTTCAGGGAAGACCGAATTTCAATGAACAAGAGGTTGCAGACCTTTAAACAATTGTCAAAACTCATAGAATGAGTGGGACAGATTGGAAATCTAGAAATAAAACCTATTACATATGGAAATACAAGGTAATTGCAGTATTACAAATCAGTGGGGGAAAGACAGACTTTTGAATAGATGTTAGGGAGAAATTTGTCATATAGAATTAGATAAAATTACATTTATTTCTTGCACTATGTTCTAGAATAAGTTTCATTATGAGTCAGAGGTTTCACAACTATGGTAAACCATAAAATGAGAGAAGAATGTGTAGGTGCCGGGCAGGGTGCATGCCTGTAATCCCAGCAGCTTGTGAGGCTGAGGCAGGAGGATCACAAGTTCGAAGCCAGCCTCAGCAAAAGTGAGGCTCTAAGCAACTCAGTGAGACCCTGTCTCTAAATAAATACAAAATAAGGCTGGGCGTGTGGCCCAGTGGTTGAGTGAGTGTCCCTGAGTTTAATCCCCAGAACCAAAAAAAAGAAGAGAGAGCATAGGTTAATTTTTCAGTAACTTGGCATAGAGGAAGACTTTCTAAATTATGATTCAAAATTTAACAGTGAATAGTGAAAATATTGATTCCAATCAATAATGGTGATACATAAAGAGAAATCTTCCATATATCAAAAATTAAGCAAAATCAGTTGACAAATTATAAATTACATAAAATTGAAAAATATATGTGTAAAGGATTAAAATAGAAATGGAAAGTGTAACAAATTCATAAAATAATAGGCAAGAAATATGAAAATACAATTTACAGAAAAAATGCAAACTACTAGCAAATGGGAAAATGCTCTAGCACATTACAATAAGGCAAATACTATTTAAACCACTTCGAGAAAAACAACTTGATATTACTATTTCTTGTTTATGATTTGCTTAAATTCTAATTAAAATTTAGTGGCAAATAGGGCAAATATTGAAGCCAATAAATGATTATATAATTGAATCTGGGTTTTTAAAGGTAAGAAATCTCAAATTGTTTCAGGATTATATTCATTAGTTCACTCCTTCAACAAAATTCATTGACTTTTTATTATGTACAAGGAATTATAGGATCCAAAATCTGTCACAATTTTGTAGTGTCTGGTAGAATGATAAATACAAAATTAAAAATTATAATATTTTCTGATTTCCAACAGAAAAACAGCCCCACAATTTTTTTTGCTTAATTTGCCTTTAAAGTAAATCTATGCAAAATGTGGTTAAGAGTTAGATATTTGTTTCTGAAATAAATCCTGTGTCTGTGGAATTATATAATGGGGACTTAAAACTTCTAGAAATGAAGATGTCCAGATTAACTTCATGTAAGAATCAAATGTAAAATACAATTTCATTTCTATGAAATTGAAAGTCTTATACTTATTCTAAGACGGAATCAACATACAAGAGACTAATTTAGGTACACTCACTCTTTCTCAGCTAAGGAATTCAATGAGCAACAAGCACCTCAGGTGTTTTAGTCAACTTTTTCGCTGCTGTGACTAAAGGATCCGACCAGAACAACTGTAAAGGAGCAAAGGTTTATTTGATGGCCCACAGTTTCAGAAGTCTTAGTCCTTAGAAGACCAGCTCTATTCCTCGGGGCTCCAGGTGAGACAGAACATCGCGGTGGAACAGTGTGGCCAAGGGAAGCAGCTTTCATGGTGGTCAGAAATATATACCCCATAGCCAGGCCATTAACTAACCACTCCTACCAGCCTCGAGTCATCACTCAGTTAATCCCATCAGGGATTAATTCACTGATTAGGTTAAGACTCTCACAACTCAATCATTTCTTCTCTGAACCTTCTTGCATTATCTCACATGTGAGCTTTCGCGGGACACCTCACATCCAAACCATAACATCAGGTTATCAATTCGCCCCTCAGGCTAATTGGGGAACAGGTATGTGCTACCCAGAAGAAAATGTTCTCAGAGGCTCTGCTGCTGCCAATGGTGATTACTCTGAGTGTTTTCTGTGCCTTTGTAAATGTGAACTGGTAACCCTTTCAATATGACTTTCTAATAACCTGGAAAATGCGATAGGAAAAAAATGCAGACTTTGTGCTTTATCCAAATGTCTGCAGAAGGCACACTTTAACGGATGACTGTTACCCGCACAAGCATTGATAGCAACCATGTCATCTCTTCTCCACAGCTTCCTCTCTTCAAAGACCTCTTGCTTTCAGTATACTTCATTAATTTGAATAAAAGGTATGTATCTTGAAGTCCAATTTCACATTGTAGACTTCCCCTCCCTCCCCTACTCCTCTGGATAGTAGTTGAATTAATATATATTCTTTTTGGATTTTCAAATTCATTTTTTCAAATAATCTTTGTTTTCTTCCTTTTGATGTCTGTAGTTCCTACGCTCTCTGTGTGTGCGTGAGGTGGTGTGCCTGTGTGAGTTGTTCAGCAAGTGAAATAACTCTATCATAAAGGCACGTGGTCCTGGCTGCCAAGCATCCTTGGACACCAAGGCTCCAGCTGCAGCCTAGCCTTCCTCCCAGGGCTGCCAGACTGTTATATTTATTGAGTTCTTAGAAGAACCAAATTAAAGTTGTCTGTAATACTTTAATAAAAATAAAATAACATCTCATCTCTAAGGAGAACCTGTTGTGGATGCAATATACTAAAAAGGGATGATTTTATAAATGTTGAAATGGTGAGATGAGGACAAGCAGAATAATTTACAAGACTTCTGAATGAAAAGAAAAAAATCAAGTTATTTGGTTGTTTCCTTAAAAGTGTGTAGGTAACTGTTAATATTGATCTTTTTACTTATTTACTTATTTTTACTTATTTACTTTTTACTTATTTTATCTTTTTACTTATTTGTTTTATTGTCTAATGCCTCTTCTAGAATAAAAGGTGCCTGACAGCAGGTACATTTTCTTTTCTTTTCTTTTTTTTAGCTCATTCCTATTTCCCAGCATTATATATACAGAATATGTCACAGAATGCACACTTGAGAAATATGGGTTTGAATGATTGAATAAAGAATGAATGAAATATGACTTTCATCTAGAATTCAGCCCTCTCTCAACAGCTTCTATTTAAAAAAAATAAATAAATATTTAAACAAATACCTCAACCCTCTGCTTCAACTGATGCTCAAAAGAATAGAAAAAATATAGCTATGCAACCTTAGAAAAGTCATTTAACCTCAGAACAGTTTGAAGTTTATTTTTAATCTACACAATGCAAGATTAGAATAGATAATTGCTAAGGTCCCTTCTGAATCTACAGTTCCAAGACTCTATGACTTCAGGTAAATGTGGACATATTTTTGAGGGTCTTCAGGCTAGAACATGCCTCTCTCCATTCCCAGACAGTTGGAGAGTATCATGTACAGTACTAAAACAGTAATGTCAGTTCCAGCTAAGGCAGGAACCACGGCCACAATAGGAAAAGCTTACAGCAATTATGACTACTGCTCTTACCATGTAAGGATTATTGTTCTGTGACCAAAATAGAGTTGGAGATAAACTCTTAGCCCTACCACTTGTCACCGAGCAACTGTGGCCCCACCAGGCCCATTCGTATCTCCACCACATTCCTCCAGCATTCATGGAGACACACTTGTTCAGAATGACGGCTTCATTTGAAATACAGTACTTCACAGGTCCCTTCATGAAGCCAGTCAGCCTTTTCCTCCCCCACGACACTGTCTCTCCAAAAGAAAGAAAAACAGTAGACTAATAACATTGAAGGAAGAACTACATTAAGGGGCGGCGGTTGTAGCTCTGTGGCAAAGCGCTTGCCTACCATGTGTGAGGCACTGAGTTTGAGCCTCAGCACCACATAAAAATAAAATAAAAGCAAAAAAAAAGCCATGCAAGAGAACTTTATAAACCAACCAACCAACCAACCTACATTAAGGTAAGACCTTCTTACCAAGGATTTTAAGCCTAGACCTTCATCTGTAAAGCTTGCGTGACAAGCATTTGGAGAACTCCCAGGGGCACAGACCAGGAAATCCCTAGAAAAGGGCCTCTAGGCACAGGCTAGGGTTCAGCCCTGTTCCTTCCAGCAGATGCCTTTGTGTAGAACTCAGCTGAACAAATACATTTGGGGGTTGTGGTTCTTAGGTCTCCCAAAGTCATGCCCTTTCCTGTTGTACCGTGTAGTCTCTTTACATTAGAAGGATAATGATGTCATAATTTGTGGCATTTCTTAGGCTTTCTTTTGAGGTCCTTGGCCTCAGGGCTTTTCTGGGCTAGTCTGGGTTATTTTGAATCTCCCTGAATAAACCCTATGAGGGATGAGGCCAGGTGGGCCTGTTCTGACATGAGCCCACTGTGCAGCGAAAGTCACAGGGCAAGACGAGCAGATGTTGAACTCACCTGCTCTGCGAATAGTCAGCCTGCTTCCCAGGAGCTGCTCAGTCTCCCCTGGTTGCCAATATTTCAAATTGTCACAAAGCCTTTTCAATAAAGAATGGAGCTAATATCTAGTGCCATTCATTTTTAATTTTCCCCTCTGAAGGGAGCTGCTCAACCCTGCTATTACGATTAACCAGAACCTTAACAGTCTTCTGGCACCATTTAAAACAAGTCCCAGTGGTTCAAGGGATGGTTCATTTGCATTGTCAGTACAAGGGTGTGCTTTCCAAGCTGACTATAAGGGGGCAATTGAGGCCTTGTGTACAAAAGCCCCCAGCACATGTCTCTTACCCCAACTTGATCATCACAACACTGTGAAGAGCATTATCATCCTCATTGTAAAGCTAAGGAAGTGGAGGGTGGGCAAGCGGAGGTAACTTGCCCCACCTCCTATAATTAAGTGATGGAGCAGAAAAGCATATTATCTTTCCTTAAAAACATGGCCTCCAAATGTTGGCATGCTTATTGAAATGATTCTTGTATATTTCTATTTTCTATTTGTAACTGCATGGACAATGTCTCAGAGATGAGGAAAAGCAGTTGGAGGTAAAATCACTGTTTCAGAAATATAACAGATTGGTTCTTACAAAATGATTGGAGCATTTACAAAAGTTGTTATTCTCAGGTATAGGAAACAATATCAATTATTTATAATTCAACCTGTGGCAGTTTCCCCTAAACAGGCATTCATATAAAAAAGTAATATTTCTAAGGTTTGCCTGTTTGCCGTTGGGGGGGCTACTATTAATAACCTGCTCCCTGAGATCTCCAGTGACATAGGATTAGTGCCATTGGTAAAGATGATAAGAGAAGTTATGTTTTCTAGGGATGAGGAATGAAAATGAAGCATGCTTTCCTGGAAGCAGTGAGTTCCTCCAGAGGAAAACTTCACCCTGTGAGCAATCCCCTCCCTAGTTCCAGCCCATCTCAGAATATCTGCAGGCCTGGGAAAGCAAGTGAAGTTCCAGAGCATTCTGGGCTTATCCAGAACAGCTCAGAAGACCTTGATCAACCTGCAGTCTGGAGCTCAGGGAACATCTGAGGCTAGGCCACCCTCATCCAGGATGGCTAAGAAGTCTCAGGGGTCTTTTGCTCCACCACAGCTCACAGCAGAGGGAAATGTCACTCCCTCTTGTAGCCCATGCCGCCCTTTGACAACTATAGCCACCCTCAAACTTGTTCTCATCGTTAATGTAAATACATGTCAACAGCATGCATTATTTATAAAGGATAACAAGAAATCCAGGTGTGATTTATTCTAAGCTCAGCAGTGCTCCAGGGCAGATTCCTGGCCAGGTGCCTCCCCAGGCAAGGTATTACATGATAAGGGACAAAATTAGACATGTGCAAGGAACAGGCACCACTACCAGAGGGCAGGTGTCCGTGTCCCAGTGGAGAGACAAGGTAATTATGGAAGGACAGTGCCCACCCAGGGACTGCTCCATTTCCTATCCCTAAGGAGTCCTTCACCAATCAGAAAAGAGAATTCTTTAACAACAACTCCCCACCCCCAGGAACCACCAATGGCTTCTCAAAAAATGTTTCTGGGCAGGTGGTGAGCAAAGCCAGGAAAGGAAATAACAACCCCAGGCAGAACAGGAGACATGGGAGCTCTTTTCCCAGATCCCTGCTGCAGAAGTCACCTGCTAAGCAAAGTGGAACCATTTCACTCAGAGCCAGAGGACTTGGTTTGCTCCACACTGTCCTGCATTACAGACTGGTGAGAAGCAGAACCTCTGAGGTTTTGTTCACGGATGTGGGTTTGGCTCTACCAGAGACCACAGGTGCATGAGGTGGCTACTTGTGATGGTGTCCCTGTCTTCAAGGGCCCTTCAAACAGGACTGGAACCATGAAGTCAGAGACCTCCACGGT
>PVHX01006290.1:0-102355 GCA_004024805.1 Geosciurus inauris | reverse complement strand
TGTAATCTGCTTATAATTTTGTGCAAAGTTAGAAAAATTATGATTGTAATAATTTTTTTTTCTATTTGCCTCAACAAATATTTTCAGTGAATAGTGTGTACAGCTTCTGAAAATTTGTTTTTTTTCTGTTATGTTTGATAACATGTATTTAAATGCAACTTTTGAGAAAAATAAATAAAAATTAAAATTAAAAAAAAAGGAGGATAAAATAAATAAATAAATAAATAAATAAAATTTTATTAGTATAATAAAAAAAAAAAAAAAAAAGAATGCAATCAACAATAAGAGCTGGCGGGGCTGGGATTGTAGCTCAGCCGTAGAGCGCTTGCCTTGCATGCACGAAGCACTGGGTTCGAACCTCAGCACCACGTAAAATAAATAAGTAAATAAAGATATTAAAAAAAAAAAACAATAAGTGCTGGCGAGGATATGGGGAAAAAGTCACGCTCAAGCATTGCTGATGGGATTCCAAATTGGAGCAGTATGGAAAAGTCTGGAAAGCAGTATGGAGATTCCTTTAAAAAATTGGAATGGAATCACCATTTGACTCAGCTATTCCACTCCTTGGCCTAAACCCTAAAGACTTAAAAACAGCATACTACAGTAACACAGCCACTTCAATATTTATAGCAGTACAATTCACAATTGCTAAACTATGGAACCAATCTAGATGCCCTTCAATAGATGAATGGATAAAGAAGCAGTGGTATATATACACAATGGAATATTACTCAGCAATAAAAGAGAATAAAATTATGACATTTGCAGGTAAATGGATAGAGTTGGAGAACATCATTCTAAGTGGAGTAAGCTAATCCCAAAGAATCAAGGGCTGAATGTTTTCGCTGATTAGTGGATGCTGATACATGATGGGGGGTGGGGGTGGGGAGCATGGGAGAATCGGAGGAACTTTGGATAGGGCAAAAGGGAGGTAGGGAAGGGAGGGGGCATGGGGCTAGCTAAGATGGTGAAATGAGATGGAAATCACTACCTAGGTACATGTATGAAGACACAAATGGTGTGACCCTATCTTGTTTACAACCAGAGAAATAGAAAATTGTGCTCCATATGTGTACTATGGCTTGAAATGCATTCTTTCATTTAAAAAAATGTAAATAAATAAATAAATAATAAATACAATCAATCAACAAACATATGACAAAATATTCATCATCTCTAGCAATTAGAGAAATGCAAATCAAAACTACTCTAAGATTTCATATCACTCCAGTCAGAATGGCAGTTATCAAGAATACAAGTAATCCCAGTGCTTAGGGAGGCTGAGACAGGAGAATTGTGAGTTCAAAGCCAGCCTCAGCAATGGCGAGGTGCTAAGGAACTCAGTGAGACCCTGTCTCTACATAAAACACAAAATAGGGGCTGGGGATGTGGCTCAGTGGTTGAGTGCCCCTGAGTTCAATCTCCAGTACCAAAAAAAAAAAAAAAAAAAAAAAAAAAAAAAAAAAGAATACAAGTAATAACAAGTATTGGTGAGGGTGTGAGGGAAAAAGCACACTCATACATTACTGGTGGGACAGTAAATTGGTGCAACCACTATGGAAAGCGGTATGGAGATACCTCAGAAAACTTGGAATGGAACCATCATTTGACCCAATTATCCCACTCCTCAGTTTATACCCAAAGGATTTAAAATCAGCATACTACAGTGATGCAGCCCCATTAATGTTTATAGCAGCTCAATTCACAATAGCTCAACTATGGAATCAACCTAGATGCAACAGATGAATGGATAAATAAATTGTGGTATATATATACAATGGAATATTACTCAGTCTTAAAGAAGAATGAAATATGGCATTTGTAGGTAAATGGATGGAACTAGATAATGTCATGCTAAGTGAAATAAGTCAATCCCAAAAAAACCAAAGGACAAATATTTTCTCTGATAAGGGAAGGCTGATCTATAATGGGGGTTGGTAAAGAAGAATGAAGGAAATTTGGATTGTGCAGAGGGAGGTGGGGGGGATGGGAGAGGCTATAGAGATGGGAAGGATGGTGGAATGAAACAGACCTTATTACCCTATATACATGTATAATTACGCTACTGGTCTGACTGCATCATGTACAGCTAGAGGAATAAGTTGTGCTCCATTTGTGTACATGTGTTAAAATGCATTTGACTGTCTTGTGTAACTAATTAGAACAAATTAAAAATAAAAAAGCATATAATATTGCACCCTAATGGCCATTTCTATTGGATGTCTATGTACTCACATCTCAGAATGAAAGGTTGCAGTGGGAACTGATTGATCATGACTTTATAACAGTTGAAAAGAAAAGCACCTGAATTTTAAAAAATTTTGTTTCACTTCACAATTTATGAGTGCTCTGGTTTCAAAATGGTGTGTGTCCCCCACAAAATGGTTTGTTTAAAGGATTGGTCTGCAGGCTGGCACTACTAGGAGGTGCTGGAACCTTTGGGAAGCAGGTCTTAGTGGGAGGTCCCTTTAGTGGGGGTGTGCCCTCAGAAGGGATTATGGGAACCCAGTCTTTCTCTCTGACCTCCTATTTGGCAATGTAAGCTCTACCACACACATGCATGCTCCTGCAAAGATGTGCTTCCATCCCCACCAGACATCAACTCAAAGGGGCTGCCCAATCAAGGACTTTGAACTTCTAAAACTGTGAGCTAAATAAATCTCCTTTCCTTTAAAAGTAGCTTGTGCCAAGTATTTTAGTTTTTATTAAATTCACATGCACACACATACACACATTTCAAGAGAAAACTAAAATATTCCACAGATAGTTTTAATAGTAGGGTCGAATCCATATCTATTTACTAGACAATCTTCTTTCATGTACATATTACTTCTAAGAAAAAGAAAAGCTTCTTCCAAACATATGTATATTTACCATATAATCTTCCTTCCTGATGGATTTACTTTGGATTTAGTTCTCGAAGATGGGCTCTAAAGTCTTTAACTGAAGCTTAAAAAACAAATAGACTTTAGGAATACAGGCTTTATTCTGAATTCTAGGGAAATGCCTCCTGACTACTTTTCAAAATTTTAACAAGAAGAATTTCATTTTTTAATATTCACTTGAAATATTTTCCATATTCTTTCTGACTACTCTATGTTTACAAAATATTGGAGTGGTTTGTCTAATGTTATTTGCAAAAAAGGTGACTTCCTGGGGCTATCAGTAACTTCACTGTATCTCCCTTCACCAAATCCCAGGATTATCTTCTCTGAAACCCTGGTAGTCTTTATAGAATTATTATGACATTCCGAGTGCTCTCAGGGCTTTGAGCCACAGAAAGTATTTTTCCAATATTATAGTTTGTCTGTGACCTTTTTACTGCCTTGTCCTCCAAAACACTCAGGAAGACAAAGTCAACATGGCTTATTCTTTGGTACTTTTGTTTTTAGAAGGCAAATTTTGGATCTAAGAAGTAGATAATGCTGCAATCATTGTTTCCACTTTAAACCATTTCCAATAAGAGACTCCAAAGGGATTTGTGGTTTAAACACGCATAGTTTATCAGGTCCTTTGTCAGTCTTACAATTCAGTCATTTCTCAATATTTAGGGCTGCTATACCTAGGTGTATGAGTTAGAGTAATCATCATACTAGGGTTGATAGAGTTGGTTCTTAGCTCTGACTTTGACCCCAGATTTACTGTGTGACCACGCAACCTCTCAGGTTCCTAAAAGGTGCCAATTTTAGCAGGAGAGTGGGGGATGTGTGAGGAGGCCCATGGAGCAGAAGAACTCTACACAACTTTTAGAATTGTGCTCTGCAGACTGGCCCAAATAGAGTCATCACTAATCATTAGCAAGTAAGCAAGAAATTGTTTTATTCCAGAGCTGTTACTTCAGAGCTCAGCACAACAGAAATAGAATTTTGATGTTGGGCAGCAGAAAGTATCAGTTAGAAGCCCTGGACACTGCCCAAGTCTATATGGAACACTGTGATGGGAAGGATGGGACACCCTTGGAATAAGGACTATAAGCCTAGAGAGAGGAGAGGGGCACAAACAGAAAAGGACACCAAATTCAAATCAGTTTGTTTGCCTTGAAGTTTTGCATAACAGTGGCTCTGTTGGAGAGCTAACCACTTCAGTAAAGGGTTAGAGAAAAACACTCTGAGTTTATTCCCCTTCCTGCTTTGATACCTGTCTTTTGATATCTGTTTTTTTTTCCTTTGTTCATATCTGAGTTTGCCCAACTCCTACATGTACAGGTGCAGTTCCATGCTGAGAGTTGTTATAAAGTAGATTGGTGGATAAAAACAAACCAAAATGTTCACATTTTAGGTCAAAACATACTAATCTGATGAAGAAATCTGGTCATTTTCTCATTTAAATGGAACCTGTGCCCATAAGCCATTCCAAGAAAGTCTCCCTTGTAATGACAAAGGATTTCTCTGACTGCTAGTTCTCTACCAGACTGTATTAGCAAGGCACAAAGTAATTATAGTTGTCTGATTGACTGATATTATTTGGAAGAAGTAATTGTCCAAAAAAATATATATACAGACTGATTTAATAATTTGTATATCAATTTTGCCCTATGGGTGGTGGTTACTAATGTATAAATTAACTTACAAAGAATATTCTGAATAGAACATAAACTCTGGAACAATTAGATAAAATAAAACCAGGCACATAAAGTCTCTCTCCACCCACTAGAATTTCCATAATTCAAAAAGGAGAAGAGCACAGGATTCTGAAATCCTGCAGGACTGTCTCACTGTGCCATAAATTTTTGAGTCATTTCCAATAAAAAGCTTTCTTTAATGTTTGGGCAAAGATCTCTTGCCAAACAGGTCAGCAACAGGCAGGAAATGCAAGCTTTGGAAGATGTGCCTACATGTCCAGGCACGCCAAGTCCTGCTCAGCTATTTAACGCTCTGTTCTACTTGTAACTTCAAAGACTAGTATGTAGATTCTGCAAAAAAGTCTGCCTGAGAATATACTGTTCATTCTACTAGAATAAAACTCCAGAATTGTAGTTTGTCATCTAGTCTCAAGTGCTTTAGAAGCCCAGGAAATAGATTATGACTAAAAGACTGAGAATAGTACATTTAAGGACATTGTAGTATTTCTGAAATATTTATAAATGGCCCTGAGTACTCTATGGTAATTTTTTCAGTAATCAATGATGATATTTTAATATAAACATTTTTGTAACATCTTTTTTGAAGTTACTGAGATCCCTTCCTGAATTGACTTATATCTGGGGAAGAGGGGTCCTCCCAAATAGAGGATGTAATGAATATCTACAATACATACCACCAAAATGGATAAGCATTAATTTTTATTCCATGGATGTTTTTCTTTTTAAAAATCTCTATGTTTTCTTTTCCAGTCTCCTCCTTTGATCTTTCCGTAAAGACCAGGATCATCTGGTGTGTATCTCCCAATTACATTTTTGTATTTGTACTTTATTTATTTTATGTTGTATGGATTTGGCTTGACATGACTGCAGCCACCTTACATCCTAATTACCATGACTGTTTTGAAGTAACCCCCAGTCGGTTTTCCTGCATAGTTTTCCAGAAAACTGTAAATAGACAAAACCATTAGTGTGGTTTTACAATTGAAGCTTGGCACCAGCAACGTGCCTGAGTCTTTGATATCAGCTTAAGATAAACCACGTATACTTCAGCTAGGATGAATATTTAAGGACATTACAGGCACCCTTGCCTTATTTCTTATCTTAATGAAATCCTTAATGCCCCTCTTTCTGACCCAAATTGTGAGGATCCAACTGGCCTTGCTGCTACCCAAGACCATACTTTCATCAGTAAGTTCCCCAAAAAACACACTCTGGGCAATTCTAGATCTCTTTCTTTGGTCTTGTGGTATCTTAGGGCCTGTCCTCATAAACTGAGTCTGGCTTTTTCTTGAAGACATGTACTTTATTATTCCTTTTCTTTTTTGTGGTACTGAAGGTTGAACCTAGGACCTCACACATGCTAGGCAAGGGTACTACCACTGAGCTTTATCCCTTGCCCTTTGAACATATGCAATTTAACATATTTTTCTAATATTCTCCATACATGTCTTGAACAATTTTTTAAAATTTATTTCACATTTTTGAATAATTATTGCTAGTATATAAGAATGTCATTGGTTTTTGTCTATTGATTTTAGATTGAGTAATCTTCTAAAGCCTCTTAATTTTAAAAGTTATTTGAATATTCCTTTCATTCTTGTAGAAAGATAATTCTACAGTTTTTTTTTGTTCAACAGTGTGAACAAAACAAAACAAACAAAAACTTCGCCGTCATAAATTACATTAAAAGAAGCAGTCAACAAGCAAGATTAGTAAGTGAAATATATAGTGTGCTAGACAGTGATCACTGTTAAAGAAAAGAACAAGAGAAAAAGGATGCAAAATCTGTGAGAAGTGTTGGGATTTAAGTTGAGTGGCCAGGAAAGTCTTCACAAAAATGTAAATTTAAAGAAAGCTCTGTCAGAAGTGAGGGAACTAAACTATTCAGCTATCTGGATGAAGAATATTCCAGTCAGAGAAAACAGATGTTTAACAACCTCGGGATAGGAACATTCATGGCATACTTAAAGAATAACTTGATAAGTAGAATTGCCAATTTTGTTGAAATTTTCAAATTTATTGGCATAAAATTATATATAATGTTTAATTTCTAAAAGTATTATATTTAGAACCCTTAATATTGATTTTTTGGCCACTTTTAGTTTGATTAGTCTAACTAGAAGTTTGTCTATTTTGTTATTCTTCTCAATATTTTTATTACCAAATATTCTCTATAAACTGGAATTAACGATTTAATTTTGCACCTCAGATGTGCAAACAAAAAAAGTCATTTCTTTTCTACCCCAGGCGATGTTCCCCTCTCACCCTCATGGAGGACACTAGTACCTCAGGGGCTCTTCCATATCAAAAAGGACCTGATGAAAATATGGGATTGCTTGTCCAGACCCTCTCTCTGCCTAAACACACCAAACTGCCATTTTCTTTCTACTTTACTCTCAGTGATTCCAAAAGGGCACAGGCTGCCCTCCTTTTGTCATTTCCCTGAACCCCTTTAACTACCTGCAATACTTGGGGTTGGATAGGAATTATAGTTAAAGCATGAAGAGTCATCAGTACAAAGAAGGGCAGAGACTGGTGCCTAGTCAGCCATGGATAAAGCAGAGCTCCCCAGAAACAACCTCCTTGCTTATGTCAAGCAAAGGTGCCATGAATTCCAGATATTTCAAGAGTAGGAAGGACCAAGAACAAAGTTGTATGAGACAAATGAAATAAGACACTTCAACTGGAGTATCTTAATTCTGTCTCTTATTTTCTGATGCTTTGACATTATGGTGCCTCTCCTCTTGGGGACAGTCTGCCTTTCCCAGGGCTAGCTAATTCCTAGAGATAGCAAACTGTACTCTTCAAACACAAATCAAACACTCCGGGAGCCCATAAGCTCAACCACTTCCTCTATTAAGCCAAGTCACTAAGCCCCTAGGCACTCAGTGCTTTCATATATTTGGCTAATAGTTACCATTTATCTAGCAGAACAGTGGTAGTACAGTCAGACTGGCTGATTTGAATCCAGGCTCTGTCATATAAGTTGTGTGACCTCAGACAAGTTACCTTACCTCTCTTTACCTCAGTTTTCTCACCTAAAAAATGGAAATAATAATATTTTCTACTTAATAAGGAGGCTGTGAGAAGTAAATGAAATAATTCATAGACGTTATTAGCATATTATCTGACACTTATTGAGCACTCAATAAATATGAGTGTATGAGGACAGGCCCTAGGGGGCTTAGTGACTATCGGACAAGGAGAGGTAGTCCTTAGGCCCTAGAGCCCACCAAAATTATTCAGACTAGCTGGTCCTAAACCTGTCTATCCTGATAACCCTCCCTCACCCATCTATCCTGGAAAAACCATCATAAAGTTTCTTGCATATGCTTTCCTCTTCCTCTGCCTCCTGGCTGGCCCTGTAAGCTTTCCCATGTGGCCCTGCATGTGCCACGCATGCCTGCTGTTTCTAGGGGCTTGTGAGTATAAACTTCTTCCTTCATAACAGTCATTTCCATGTCTGTATATCTTGCCATACCTGGTTAAAACAAAGCCCAGTTACATTTAAAACACAGAAGGACACATACAGAGCATCAGCCAGTGAGCCCAATAACATTGAGTTGTATAAAAGTCCCGTGCAACCACATACCATCTTAAAAGGGAGAAAACTGAGAAAGATTAGTCCTTGAGTGGGAATTGAACCAGGCTTCCCATGTTCATCTCACTGATGATGAATGCATTGATGCTTCTGGTGGAAAAACACATTTTCTCAAACTTTACCTTCCCAAGGAGAGTGGCAACTGATTATGGATAATGTGCCTCTTGTTGCTTAGGCCTGACAGTTAGCACCACTTAAAGGCTTCTGAGTTTAGTTCTTTAAGTCAGAAATGTCTGCTTAAATGTCTAGTGCCTTAGGTTGCTTGCAAGGATCACAGAGGGTTTCATATATTTGGCTAATAGTTACCATTTATCTAGCAGAATAGTGTTAGTACAGTCAGACTGGCAGAGTTTGAATCCAGGCTCTGTCATATAAGTCGTGTGACCTCAGACAAGTTACTTTACCTCTCTTCACCTCAGTTTTCTCACCTAAAAAATGGAAATAATAATATTATCTACTTAATAAGGAGGCTATGAGAAGTAAATGAAAGAATTTATAGAAGTTATTAGCATATTATCTGACACTTACTGAGCACTCAATAAATATCAAGCATGGCTGTAATTAGAATGATAATAGTATGTCTTTGGCCAGGTACTGTCGTAAATGAACCCAAACTTTTTTAGGCTCAAGTCAATACTTTAAAGACTATACTGATAGTTTACTGTACCCATCCAGCACCCCAGCATTCCTGGCCACTACCGAAGATTGAAAGTGCTGTTCTCTGATTCTAAAGCCCATGCTCTTAACCACCATCCTCTTGTGACTGGAGGTTGAATAGAGCGTGAATCAAAAAATAGTTCAGGAATTTTGGCATTGTCTTACTATATCAGATATCCAAGAATTAAAAACAAGAGAATTTAGAATGCTCTGTGACATTTTTCATGTATCACTGTTGTTGATGGCATTTAGACCATTCAATCTAAGTTTCAGTCTATAAGATATCCCACAAACTTCTCTGAAAAAAAAACTTCATGAGGTTTATGCTTTTTTTTCTTTGCCACAAAAAAATGGCAAATATTATTGGAATATACAATATCTGCTTGAAATGAGACATTCTTTGGCATTTAGCTATCCAACATGAGGATATTTTCTGGAACATTAAACAATCATTGATAGCTAACTATGCTGGTTTTGCTTAAAAGAAAGCCAGCAGGAAACAACCAAATGGTCACCTAGCCAAGAACAAAGACACTCATTAAACTGTAGTGATATCAGTATCAAAGCAAGCACTTATCCTGAATGTTAATCTCTTTGAGGGGAATGGGGAGGACACAATTCAGGGACAGTGAGAAAAAGAGACAAAGTCAGAAGGAAGTTCTGCTTATTTGGGATTTATATGCAATGCACCACTACCTAAACAAACTACAGAACACACAACTACTACTCAAACACACTACTCCAAGTGCCATCACTTCATGGATAGAAAATTAGAAACAATACCAGTAAGAGATATATTAGCTTTGGGGCTGGGGATGTGGCTCAGTGGAAGAGCACTTACTTGGCATGCATGAGGTCTTGGGTTTGATCCTGAGCATTGCAAAGAAAACAAAAGGCTTTGATAAAGATATTGTAATAAAATTTGAACTCTGAGCAATTGTATCACTATACACAGTAATATGTAAGTCCTACTCTGGTAGGAAGCAAGGAGCTCCAAAAAGAATCACCAAGCAAAGAAAAACAATACAATAAAGAGGATCTAGACATGGTAAGGGCAGTGACTTCCCCTTTGGCCCTCTCAGCTCAGGATTAATCTATCTCTAACAGTGATGGGTTAGAGTGAATACCAGAAGCATTCCATTCATGATTTGTTCCGAATGGTTGTTTAGATTGACCACAGAGTAAAAATATGCAATATAGTATTTAACCTTTTATCGGCAATATAAAATCTCCAGTAAAAAACCTCCTTCAGACATTACTAATGGAACTGAAGGGGGGCAGGATTCATCTGATGATTGCAATCTATGTTTATTACCTTTTCAAACTTGGGAGGGATAAGAAATAAGCCTTTGGATACTCATTACATATAAGGAATTAACTTTTCTCCTTTGCATCTAGAATGCTATTAGTTATGTGCCATGATCCTTGAAAAAAATTAGAAGATAATATTCAAGTCATTTTTACTTTTCTTATGGAATCCTCATTGAGAAAACCTATTTCAAAAAATCTTCAAAGGAGACCTTGTCTAGGTTTCACTGTTTCAATGAGAGGTGTTAATCTATTGTTTCTTGGTGCTGATACTTTACCCAGTGGCATCAGAACAGTCTTCAAAGTACTTACTTCAGAGCCTAAAAAGTATGGATTCAAGTTCTGCTTCTGCCACCTCCAGGCTGCTTGATTTAGAGAAAGTCACTTATTTCCTACCTGGGACATAAATTATATAAATGACATAGTAATTGTGCTTACCTTGTAGGGTTGCAAAGATGATTTCAAGAGACAGCACATGTAAAACGGATCTCACTGGGCACACTGTGAACACTGAACAGATGTTATTATTAACCACTGGATGTGGCAATCCTGAGTACCCTACTGCAAGCTTTCTTCTTGGGGAGACTAAGAACAACAGAGAACCATTAGACGTGTCTCCTACTGAGCCATCTGGCATTGTTTTTCAGCTGCATCCTGGGGACTCACTAGGGCCATAAAATAAAGGAAGCAATAATTCTCCTCTGACCACTCAACTGCTAAAATGAAGGGACCTGAAATTTTACACTCTCTTGGATAACACAGAGAAAGCCTTGTAATGGGTACCTGTTGCTTGTTTCATGACTATTAGCTAAGGGGGAGGGAGTGTTTGGTATGCCACAGGGCTTTACACTATCCATTAGCATTGTGGTCTCCTCGAATTCTTGTCATAACCTGCAGTGGTGTTTTATGAAAGAATTAACCCCAAGTAGCTTTTGTAGTAATAAAATAACGTGCTCTTGAAGGCTTGCTCATTTTTTGTATAGTGTTTTACTGCTATATAAGTCATGGGGAGTGAGAAGATAGGAGAGAAAAAACCATGAGAGGCAAAGAGAAGATGTGCAAAGAAAAGGAGAAGTATATCTTGATCCTATTCTTTTTTAGTTCAATTTAATATGTATTTTTAACTTTCTTTTTCAGACTCCAAATTTTTTTAAATCAAAGAACGTGCTGATTTTTTTTCTGACTGTAAATATGTTTATTATTGAAAATATAAAAATTACACTGAGGAAAAAATTTTAAACTCTCCATGACACTATTGACCAGACATAAATATTTGTAATATTTTGGTGCATTTCCTTCTGTTTTCTATGTATGTATGTCGGATCACATTGAACATATAATTTTACATTTTCCATTTTTTGAGTTATTATTAGGTGCGTTTCTCTACATAACTGAAAAGGTACGTGTGTGTGTGCTTTCTGAGATGGGGGTCTCACTATGTTGCCTAAGTTAGTCTTGAACTCCTGGGTTCAAATGATCCTCCTGCCTCAGCCTTGCTGTAGCTTAAACTATAGGTGTGTACCACTATGCCTGATAAAAAGTCTTGTAAAGATAAAAATTTGGTCAATGTACCATATCACACAAGAATAAACTCCAAATGAATAAGAGATCTAGGTGTTAAAAAAATTGAGCTATGCTAGAAGCAGACAAAGATGAGCTCTATAGTATGGGTGGAGGGAATGTTACACATATATGGCTTAAAATTCAGATGTAACTTAAAAGTGGATAAATTTCACTTCATGAAAACCAAAACTTTTATGGCAAAACAAGATAAAACAAAATACCAACAAAATCAAAAGGCAAACAAATTGAGAATCAATATTTGCAATATACATCACAAAGTACTAATTTCCCTAAATTTGAAAGAACATTAAAGATTGAAGAAAAACATCAAAATCCTACAGAAATGTGAATATAAGATATAAACAAATTGTTATGTATAATCTCTAAATATATAAAAAGATGCCTAAATTTATTCATCATAAGAGAAATGTAAATTGAAAGATAATAAGATACTATATCTAACCCATCAGCAAAAATTTAAAAACTTGACAAGTGATATGGTTTAGATATGAGATGTTCCCCCAAAAGCTCATATGTAAGGCAGTGCAAGAAAATTTAAAGGTAAAATGATTAGATTATGAGAGTTTTAATCTAATCAGTGCTTTAATCCACTGATATGGATTATGTAGTATCTATAGGCAGGTAGGGTGTGGCTGGTGTAGGTGGGCCCCTGGCGGCATGTCTCTGGGTTTTATACTTTGTCCCAGGTAAAAGAAAGCTCTCTCTGCTTCCTGATTGCTATATCCTGAGCTGCTTTCCCCCACCACACCCTTATATTCATGATGTTCAGCCCTATCTGGGGCCCAGAGCTATGCAGTTGGCCATCTATGGACTGAGACTTCTGAAACCATGAGCCCCAAACAAGTACAATGGTAGGGAAAGATATTCCTTGTAGAAGGTTAATAAATATAGAAAGAAAGAAACAATGTAGCTAAAAAATCAAAATTTAGCAAGTATAATAATAAAAAGTAACTCAGGCAAGAATCAACAGATCCTAAATCAAAGGAGGAAATGTTTGATTACAAACAGAATATTAAAATGTCTCAAAGTATCTCCCTACAAATTACTTATTAATTTCAAAAGGAAGAAAAGTAAATATGGTAGAGAAACTGGAAAACTTTCAAACCAAATAATCAAAATCTATATCAACAATTATGAACAATTTTTCAAAAGAAGAATACACCATCACTACATTGCTATTTCAGCCCCAAATGCATAACCTGAATCTAATCACAAGAAAATGTGGGATACACACAAATTGAGGAACATCCAGTAAAAAAATTTCCTGTATTCTATAGGTATATTAATGTCATAAAAGACAAAGAAAAGTTGAAAAACTCTTCCAGATTTAAGAAGTCCAGGGAAACATGGCAGCTAAAAGCAGTATGTGATCCTAGACTTCAAAGGATCCTACTTTAAATGACATGTAGAACCTTATTAAGACAATCAACATTTTTGCAATATGGACTGTAGATTAAAGAACTGTATTAATGTCAAGTTTCTTGAATTTGATACCTGAACTATGGTTATTGGAAGAGAACACCCCTGGTCTTAGGAAAGACACACTGAGATATTTAATGGGTAAAGAGGCATAATGAATGCAATCTAGTCTCAATGAATTCTTGTGGGAAAAAGGTGTATTTTACACATACAAACAGAATAATAAAGACACAATGTTAAAGATTTTATATATGATTAATTGGTTTATGTATATTTTTGTACTATTACTTTTCTGTAAGTTGAAAATAATTTCAAAATGATCAGTAAAGGGTTTTTTTAATGAAAAATTATTTTCATATGCTATTTAAATTGATTATGAAATAGTCTACCTTATACTATAACTTATTATTTTGTGATTTTCAATTTACTCTAAATTTTAACTATTATAAATAATATCAAAATGAATATCTTATTTACAAATCTTTGCTTGCATCTCTAATTAATCATGTCTTTAGTATAGATTCCCTGGAAGCTAAATTACTGAGATAAATGGTTCAAACATTTAAAAGGCTACTGACATAGAGTGTTAAAAAGCTTTTAGGAAGCCTGTATACATTCATCCAGCTTCTCATTCATTTTATTCATTCATTCATTCATTCATTCATACTAATTTACAGTGTCTCACATGCTCATGTCTCTCCTTGACACTGAAAATAACTTTCCTAAATATTTTCTAAACATATAAGCAAAACTTATATTTTATTATTATATGCCTTAATTAAGACTGAGTATTTTTATATGCTGTCTAGCCACAGGTGTCTTTTCTTCTGGGAGTTTTCTGCTTACATTTTCTGCCCCTTTTTAGGCATGTCATGGTTTTGTTTTTGTTTTGAATTGTTTGGTATCATTTCTTTTTTGCATTTTATTTTATTTTATTTTTAAATTTTATTATTATTATTATTTTAGAGGATAACATTTCATTTCTCTGGTTGTAAGTGATATAGAATCACAACATACATGCAGTCATACATAAAGTTAGGGCTATGATGACCATCATATTCTACCACCTTTACTGTCCCCATGCCCCTTCCCCCCTTACACTCCTGTGAACAGAGTTCCTCCATTGTTCCAAAGTCCTTCCTCACATTATGGATCAGCATCCACTTATCAATGAGAATAAAATTATGGCATTTGCAGGTAAATGGATGGAGTTGGAGAATGTCATGCTAAGTGAAGTAAGCCAATCTCAGAAAACCAAATGCCGAATGTACTCGTTGGTATCATTTCTTTAGACTGAAGCTCTATTAACACTTTCCCGCATTTAATGCAGAAGAAGATGAGTGGCTACCTTGGCTTTTAACTACACAGCACCATCCTACCATGCAAATGCAGGCTGAGCAGAGAAGATGCTTAAGTGGACCAGCTGAGTGAGGGATTAGATTTTGGAGACAAGAGAGCATCTAAACAAATGTGAGGATTAGGGGAAACCTTCCCTAGCCGGTATAATTCATGGGCCTGTGAACTACAGGCAAGAGGCAGTGGCAGTGCTTCCTAGCATAAAATATGCCTAAATATGCGTCCTACACAAAACAGTGCAGACCTTGTCCCTTGAGGAAACCTACTCTCCTTGTAGCACCAGGGCATTGCACACATGGGAATCAACAGGCTTTGAATATACAAAATGGCAAATTTTGCAGTTGTGAAAGGGAGAATTCAGCAATGTTTCAAATGCCACTCTCTAGGAGAGGAGACTGCGTAGATAGATTCCACCTCCCAACCCTTTTTCTAGTCCCAGCAGATATGGTGTTTGTACAAGTAATAACTAACCAAGTCTGAGTGGCACTCTGGTGAGACTGGGATGAAGATCTTTCAAAGATCTACTCCATCTTAGAAGATGCTGCTGAGATTCTGCTATGAGCTTGGACAACACTAATTTCTGAGATCATGGCATATTTTTCTTTTTTGCCTGGAATAAAGGCTTTGAGATTTTTTAATTTTGTTTTGCTTCATTTCCACCCACCCACCCATTCCCCATGGGACTAGGGAGGTTCTGTTTCAATCTGTTATGTCCCATTAACTCTTTAGGAGGCTCATTAATAAGGTAAGGTCCACAAGAAATGACTTTTAATTTTTCAGGCCCCAAAGGAACCATCCCCCATCCCCAAGAGAGACAGCAAAAGCTGTCTTGAAGCTCAGTTCTGCATGGCAAATGTTAGACTGAGAGCATGCACAATTAGAGTGAAATTTAATTTCTTTGAACTTTAATTCAGAAGAACCAGAGAATTGGATTTCAGACATAAAATCCTTTGAATCTTTACATTGTTTTATTTTAATATGAAAGGATTTTAATCTTAAAATTCTCCTCAGGAATTCAATAAGAGGAGGTTGGCTTATATGAGAATATTGAGCACCTCCATGTTGATATTTTCTTATTGGAATACTTTAATAGAATTGGCTAATCTCATGCAAGGCCTCTGCTAGCTATGATGAACAATGTGGCTGCACATGCTCTGGAATGAGAGACAGAATGGTAATTGCTTCCTACACTTTTGGAACCAGTATAGTTCATGAAAAATCACAATATAAGGATAGTGGTCACAGGGCTTTTCCTATTCCTTTCTCTGCCTGAACCAAAAAAGCTGTGGAAAAATATAGTCTTCCCTTGTGTCTATGCCTAGAAGGAGGAAAGAACAGAATACCTGTCAACAGCCGTATGACTCCCACAAACACTTTATTTAGGAAAAACCCATTAGTGGTTCTTCTCACTTCATATCTGATCTTTTATACTCAAGAAATATAATTTCTGACTGGACGTAGAAAATCATACACTACTAGGGACAAGAAAAGGATGTGTCTGTGCACTTTCCTTATGTGTAAAGGCCAGGGTGGAACAGCCCACAGATGAGCAGTGGGAGAGAAGTGTCTTCCACCTTCATTGAGGCCAACAGTTTGCTCTGTTTCAGGAAAGAACACGTTTACAGACTGTAGACCTTTGAAAAGGGTTTCTCTTTCTAGATCCATCCACTTGTGACATATAGCTAGATTTTGACAAAATCTGATCATCAGTCTTAGATTTTAGTATTATTGCAATTGTCACTTTTTTCTGTACTGTTTCTAATTATTTTAAGGTAGAATTGGTAAAAATTGCATCAGAAATCATTTGAAAATGTCATTAGAATTTTTAATGGAAATGTTCTATGAACTAAATGCCATGAGGGATTTGTATGCCATTTACATTCTTCATTTTTAGTTGCTGTTTCTCCGGATAAACTGTTTCCTCCTTTGATTTTGATAGCTGAAATCAATTTTTAAAATGACTAAAGATGAATAAATACAAATTTTAGAATCTCTAAGCTAAACATTTCAGAGGAGATTCTAATTCCTCTTATTTGCTCTATTAGTTTGTTAGGGCTGCCATGACAAAATGCCACAAATGGAGGGTCTTTAGCAACAGAAATTTATTGTCTCACAGTTCTGGAGGTTGAAAGTCGAAAATCAACATGTTAGCAGGGTCATGTCTTTCAGAGGGAGGGCTATGAGAGAGAATCTTTTCTATCCCTCTCATCCAGCTTTGGGTGGTTTGCTGCAGTCTTTGGAATTCCTTGGCTTGTAGAAATATCATCCTAATCTCTATCTTTATTTTCACATCATGTTCTCCCTGTGTGTGAGTGCATCTGTGTCCAGATTTTCTAATTTTTTAAATTTATTCTTTCAAGGTATACATGACAGTAGAGTGTATTTTGACATATTATACATACATAGAATAAGTATATCTTATTCCATTTAGGATCCCATTATTGTGGTTGTACATGATGTGGAGTTACATTGGTCATGTATTCATATGTAAGAATAGGAAAGGTATGTCCAATTTATTCTACTGTCTTTCTTATTCCCATTCCCCCTCCCTTACCTTCATTCCCCTTTGTCTAGTCCAATGAACTTCTAATCTTCCCCTCCCTTGTTGCAGATTACCATCCATATATCAAAGAAAACCGTCTGCTTTTGGTTTTTTGGGACTGGTTTATTTCACTTAACATGATACTCTCCAGTTCCATCCATTTATTGGCAAGGGCCATAATTTCATTCTTCTGTCACTGTATGCTAATTTTAGGTCCTTTGGGTATATAACAAGGAGTGGGATAACTGGGTCAAATGGTGGTTCCATTCCAAGTTTTCTAAGGTATCTCCATGCTGCTTTCCAGAGTGGTTATACCAATTTACAAACCCACCAGCAATGTACAAGTGAACCCTTTTTCCCACATCCTCACCAACATTTATTGTTACTTGTATTCTTGAGAATTGCCATTCTGTGAGATGGAATATCAGTGCAGTTTTGATTTTCATTATTCTAATTGCTACAGATGTTGAACATTTCCACTGAACTCTATGTTAGTTAATATTTAGGTACTTGATGTATATTATATCATTTAATGTGATTATCAATTGTACCAGGGAGGTAGGCACAAACAGCCAAACAGTGATAAGGTGACTTTTCAAGCACCTGTTAGAAACTGGATGGAGATGTGGATGTGTCTGAGAAGCCAGGTGATACCCTATAGAAATTCTCTTTGCCTCTCTGCAAAGGCAAAATATTATTAATAATGATAATGATAGTGATAACAACTACTCATGGAAATGTTTCATTGCAGCAATTGCTTCTTCCCATAGAGCAAAACAATAAACAGATTGAAACAATCAGCAATGTTTTTGACAAGGTGACATACCCAAAGCTTCAATTTTGCCTAAACATTCACAGCAGGATTTTCCTTCCTACAGTGAATAGAGGCTGATTTCTAAGGAATAAAGCGGAAAAAAGAAACAGTAGAACACAGTTTAAATATTTATGAATGTCAAAAATTGAAAATTATTTTCTTATATTTGATTTTGAAACCTGAAGCTTGATGATCAAGACAGTGCCTTTCAGAGACTTGCATAATAGCAGAGCTAACAGCTATTGCACCTTCTGTGTGCCATTCACTGTGTCAAATGCTCCCTCCTCCTGTCTGACTTAAGCCTCACAACAATCCTATGGGTTAGGGGTGGTGTTATCTCCATTTTACAGATGATAAATACAGCCTAGCTTCAAAGCCTGGTTCTTGAACACTGCCCAGCTAATTCTCCCTGAACAGAAAAATTAAGCCACCAAAGGAGGGTTTTGTGTAATCAAAATTACATTCTGTAGCCAGTTGTAATTCAAGTGGAGGGATTATGGTAGTTAGAAAAAAGGATTTAGTCAGATAGACCTGAATTTGAATCCTAGATCCACCCCTTATTAACTAAAAGATCTAAGACAAATTGTTTAGCCCTCTTGAGTCTCATCGCTTTCAAAATTGGGGTAATGATACTTTCCCACAGTATTATTATGAAAATTAAAAGCAAATCACAATCACTAGAGCATAGGTGATAGCTATTAAAGTTATTATACAGCAGATCTTTTGAGTTATATTCATATACCTTTCCTCATCTCATGAATCTTTCTTGGCAATTTCTCACCTTATAAAGAAGAGAGTTCCAGTGCCTCCAGAGAATAAGGAGATTGTCGCTTATCTTCTTTTTTGAGACTGAAGTAAGGTAATAAGCTTCAAAGTCAAGATTTTCTAAGAAAGAAATGATTTTTAAATTTCTTTTAACTTTATTAGCATACAGAGAATTAGACTTGAATGTGTAAAATGTAAAATTTCTTCCTTTGAGTAGGGAAGACACTGCTCTAAAGTCTTTCTTGGCTGCCTTTCTGTTTAGACTAGGATGAGGATATATTATAAAGGAAGCAGAGGCTGGGGAAAACAAAGCCAAAAGAAATTAAGGATGTCAGAGAGCAGAGTCCTCATACCAGCCCTTTCTCCTTAGGACTGGGAGCACCAGGAAGCATATCCAAAAAGCAGGTAGAAGGAAGCACTTTCCACAACACCCAAAGAATTAGGAAATATCCAAAGGCATCAAGGTTCATGGGCTTCTTCCCTGGCATGGGCATAATGGGGGAGGCTGCAGGCCTCTGGAGAAAGCCTAGAAATGAGGGCATGGAGGTGGTACTAGGTGAAGGCCAGGTCAATGAGCCATAGGCATGCTCCTGAGTCCCTGGAGCTCAGAGGTGGCTAAAGATAGGCAGAAAAGTAAACAGAGGCACTGAAGAGGCCAGAGAACAGCATAGGCCTAAGGTTATGGCAAAGAATATGGACTCTATTCCAGAAACCAGCAATAGAAAACACAAACACCAACAATGAATGTTGGTATGTCTCCTTGTAAACTGTGACTGTTCTGGCTATGCCTCAATGACCACTGAGCCACAGAGCAATCCAAATCAGCAAGGGAAGAACGGAAATCAGCAAGGATCTGACAACTATCTTCGCTATGGCTAAAAACTAGCCTGTAGACCTGCCCTTCTCTCTAGGTACAGGGAAAAGCAGAACTCTTAAGGGAAACACTTCCCTAAGGCATCCAGGCAGAGGTTGTAGAGATCAAACCACAGATTAGGCTGACATTACAGGGTTGTACCAAAATATGGTGTATTTTCTCCTTCTGCTTTAAGGGTTGGGTTTCCTGGGGGTAGAACAGGTAGGACTTAGGACATAATGAAGTTCAGTTTCTTTGCACATTTTACCTCATATAAAAGCCTGTGTGGATTGACTAGAAATCAGTGTATAACATGTATTTACAACAAGAGCTGGTTACAGTCCCACTAAAATCAGAATATAAGGTTGTCTTGAAGGGAGGCTATGAGAAAAAAGGAGGGAGGAGTTAAAATTGTCATACAAAAGTAGAGGAAAAAAAAGTATTTGGTTTCTGACATTCAAAATAGGTGTTTCGAATATGCAAAAAGATAATAGATTTGAAAGTCAAACTTTTTTAAAAAATCTTTTTAGTTGTTGATGGACCTCTATTTTATTCATTTATTATATGCAGTACTGAGAATCAAACCCAGTGCCTCACATATGCTAGGCAAGTGCTCTACCACTGAGCCACAACCCCAGCCCAGAAAGTCAGACTTTTTGAGAAAGAAAAAGATTTCCAGAATTTAACACTTACCTTTATCATGTCTAGAGACAGACCTGGTAAATCCAGTCATACAATTTTACTGTATGTCCAGGGTAAAGAGAAAAGAGATAAAGATAAGCCAAAAGGCCAATCCTTTTGATGTGAGGGATTTTTCTTTTTTCTTTTTCTTTTTTCTTTTTGGATGATAACACAGAGAGAGTGGTTAGAAATCATGGAGATAAGAGGCCAGGATCCTTGTCCTCTTTCTTCAATACCAGGCTTTGATCAGAGGCTAGGTACTGTCTTTAGAAAGTATCCAGATAGGGATGAGAGGCCAAGAGCTTTCTGGCTAGTGTCACACATGTTTTGTACAGAGGAAGATTGGGTCTTTGGAGGTAGCCTACAAAGTTGGTTCCCCAGGATGCATAGGGATGGCATAAAGGCAGTGGCAGAGGGCAGGTGAATAAAGTTTGTTGGAAGTTGGCCTCTCTGCAAGTAGATACTGAGACAGAGTGTGGGATACATCAAGTTTATTAGGGATCAATGCCTGTAAGAAAAGCAGGGAGCAAGCAGGACTAGGTAGAGGAAGAAGCTGAATTTTGATACAGCTCAACAAAGCCCTTGCTAACTTGAAAGGAGCTATGAGTAGAGGTTGCCCATCAGCCTTGTGTCACAATCTATTTGAACTGTCCAGGGCTTTCTACCTCCACCACACTCAGTGATGGATGAGGGTAGCCTGCCACTGTTCCAGCCACTGCACATCTCAGGCCATGAGGATTCAAAGCTCTGCATAGATTTGAGGACCCCTATTTTGACATCTGAGCCATACCTTATACTACTCCAAGACACCATCTTGGAGAGGAGCAAAAAAGAGTATTGAAGCATTTAACATTTACCGAAGTTCACTGACCAGATCGAATTGCCTAAAGAGATATTAAATAATTGGACCAGACTAAGGTTCCATATGTAGCCTAAAAATTTGCTTTTAATTTTCTATTATCAAGCAGAAAAAGAGATTTTTTCAGGAAGAGAACATGAGACAAGAGGTGTCAAGGGCACTAGGTCTACGTTGCACATTTGTATGTAGTGTAAGGGAAATTTTGCTATTGTAACAGTATCAAAGAAAAACAAGCACCAAAAGGTCATTGAACAAGAATTTCAAACTCAGAAGATAAAAATGAGATTGGAGGAGGAGTCGGGATTGTGTTCTGAAAATTGCTAGGTTTGATTGGTGGGCAGGGTAATTTTTCATTCTACTTAGTTCTTATATGAAGTTCTGAAATATTAAGACCTTAGTTACTTTTGCTGGACATAAAAATTACATGTTAAATAAAGCCCAATATTTAGTAACCCACAAATCACTCTGATTTCCCTGCTACTGTGAAAACATACCCAACAAAAACAACGAAAAAAATGATTGTGGTTGATATAGTTCCCTACAAACATCACAAATACCAACATCTTTGACCACCAGAGACAGAGGAAAATCCAATCCCACAAATCTCTTCATGAACAAATAAAAAACAAAAGTGATACCAGTGAAATTCTGGGATCAGAAGATAGAGAAATATGAGAGGCAGGCCATCTATGGTCAGGAACCCCAAGCACAGCTCAGAATCAATGGACAGAGCTTTCAAATGAGAGCATTCCAGACATTTCTTGGCTGTGCTAGCCCTGGGAGAGGGAACTGAGATGACTAAGTAAAAGACTGAGAGCATTGCAGCCTTAATTTAGTTTAAATTACCCAAGTCCTTTCCTTTGAAATGATTATTTTCACTGTGGCCACTTAAGTCTAACTCTAAAAGAAGTTGTGGTTCCTTTGAATCAAATTTTCTTTGATTCTGGAATGGAATGTAGAGGATCATTGTGAGACATTATCATTACAATATGCACATGTATCTTTCTAACCTCCTTAAAGAATCTTTGAGCCCCTTTTCCTTTTCCTGTCTTTGGGATTCCATCTGTTGTAAATAAGAATGATTTTTGTTATAATATCAGCAACTGACATTTATTGAGCATTCACTGCATGCCAAGTACTATACTGATTTACAATCACGTTTCTTTTAATCCTTCCAACTCTTCATAATTCAGGCATTGTTATTATATTATGTTAAAGAATGAGACTCAGGTTAAAGAACTTTCCTAAAGTCACACATTTAGAATGTAACTAAGAGAGAACACAGAAAGGATTCTCAAAGGAGGAAAAACTGCCAAAGATGGCTAGATTGGCATAATGTTGTCTTTGGAATTCTGTGGTGTTGTCTTAGCCTGGGTTACCCAGAGAACTGAGCCCAGGGCAATGAGCTTATGGGTCTTCTATATCGTTGGGAATGCAGTTCCAGGCGTGAGGGACAAGAGAGCAAAGCAGAAAAGCAAGAGCCAAGGTGCCACTCCATTATCAAGGTCAAAGCAACTCAGACTACTCAAATCCACAGGCTCATCTACCAAGAAGTCACATAAACTGCATCTCAAAAAACTCCAGGTAGAGGGAGAAAAGAGGAAGAAGAAATTGGCTGTCTGCTTTTGAGTTAATAAGGTCAAAAGAACAGTCATGCCAGATACAGCCTTGCAGGTCTACTGGACACACACTGCCTAGACATTCTTGGTTTGGTTTGTCCATCAGTCGCCCAAGCTAGAGTATAATGTTATCCATAACAAATCTGCAAACGAACCTGCTACATGAAATCTGAACATTGGAACTATTACTAGAAGGAACCACATTACACATTATGATCCAACTTCCCACTAGCATAGAATGCTGACTTCATTGTAATAAAGGATTCCTGGGCTACATAGTTCTTGCTTTTACACTTGTGAGCTGTGTGACTTGTAGGAAATGAGTTAATCATTTTGTATTTGGTTTCCTAGTTTGTAAAAAAAAGCCACTGAATTCAGTCCAGGGGACATTGGCAACTGATGTAATCAGTACATGGAGTACAGGTAATGTACAAGGAGCTTTACTTTTAGATATTACAATAAATCACAGGACAGGTGAGGATGTCCTCATTTTGTTGGTGAGAAACTGGAACAGAAGTGCCACATCTTCCCAAAAGTCATGGAATGAATAAACTGCTAAGGATGGGATAAGCCAGTTTCATCCAACTGTAAAGTTCTTTCTCTGTCTTTGTTCATTTTTTAAAAATGGATTTTGAATTACACACACAGTATGAATATTATTTGTAAAAATTAAAATGTTTCTGAAAAAGCCAATGTCTCATTGGAATATTGTCCCTGCCTGACAAAACTTCTCGTCACAATAAGTAACTGCTTATCATTTTAGGGTACATTCTTCCAGAGTCCATGTGTTTACACATTATGCATGTAACCATAGAAAGTATAAAATATTGTTTATAAAAGTATATATATTTATATATGAAGAATGATGGTATCACTCTGAAAATATCTTTATGCAGCCTACTTTTTGATTTAACAATAGATCTTGACAACTCAGCTATATTACTACATAGAGAATGATCTCATTCCCTTTAGCTGTTGCATAGTATTTTGTAGAACAAACATATCAGTTTATTGAGTCACTTCTGTAGTGACGGATATTCAATTCATTTGCCTACCTTTCTATTCCAAAATTGTGCTCTATTCCCAGCTTCCATAGATGAGTCCTCTAACCTCTTTCTACAAAATTCTATGGCACCAAGAAAATGAAATGGGTATAAGTCTGAAGACATAATAATTCACTCCAACAATTTGGCAGTGAAACAGCACCAAATTGTGAAACATATATGCTACACAGCCCAAGAGACTAAACAAAAGGATTCAAACAGGCCCAGGCAGGATAAATAGTTCTCCGATAACTAGAGACAACCCAGAGTCTAGTTTATGTTCACTCAAGTATGTGACTCAAGGCTTTGTGTGGTTATTCTTGATTATAGCAATTTATTCTATAATGGTTATTGAGGTTTAACATGGCACCTTGCTATATGCTGGAGACTGCATTCATTATATTCTTTAGTGCTAATGATATCCTGTAGAGCAGATATTATCTCTTTTTTATTGCTGAAGCACAGAGCCTTGGAGAGGCTAAGTAATTTTGCTCAAGGTCACAAAACAGTGACAGGACCAAGGTTCAAACCCAAGTTGTCTGACAGCAAAAATTCTGCCTTCTTTCCACATCTATCATCAGTTTATTTTAAGCTACTTCAGAAGGACTTCATGATAAAGAAGAGATTCTTACCCAAGGTAAAAACTGTCAAGACCCAGTCCCCTGCTTACTTCTTCGGTTCACCTCCGGCTCCCTTTCCTGGCCTACATCTGGCCCTCAATTACTTATGATTCCCTAATAACACCTTGCTAAGAACTGTGACACATACTGTTTTCTTTTTCAGGAGAACTCATCTATTCTTTGAATAGTAAGCAGCTCTTATTCCTCTTGCAGCCCAGCCATCTCTTCCTCCAGGAAGCCTTTGCTGTACCACCCCCACCCTCACACCTGAACAAGACCAGGTGAGAGATCTACCATATCCTCCCAGAGTGCCTTCTGTTTAAAATACTTGATATAATTAATTGTAAATATTTGCTACTTGTCTGTTTTCCTCTACCACATGCTAAGCTTCTGGAGAACAGGAACCGCAATTGATTCATAATTACATCTCTAGCCCCAGCATAGTGTCTAATACACCATGCGCATTCGAATAAATAAATTGTAGAGTAGTGGCAAAAATGAACCTGGCAGTGGACTCTAGCTCCACACATGCTGATTACAGCAAGACAGTCACCTAGTCACCCTGTTGTCAGCCTGATTGCATCTCTAACCCTTCACTTTCTGAGATTGCAAGGATTTTTCTCTGCATGATAATAGAGTCAGAACATGGCAGATGGGGTTAGGAAAACTGATGTTAAGAAAGCCTGGAAACTTCAGTCTATAAAGACAGAACAGACGTTCTTTATGTAGTGTCCACATTTATTTTGTCTCTAAAAGATAAAGTTTTTCTCTTCTCCTCTTAAAGCTGTAGAATAAAGTACTAAGCAAAAAGACGAATTGATTCTTTTTTTTTTTTTTTTTGAGGAAAAAAATGTAGGTTGATTATAGAAGAAAAATAATGAAGATATCCTGGGAAATGTCAAGGAAAATGTATTGTTCCATTATTTAAAGAGCAAAAATCAAAAGATTCAAATCAGAATGTGTGAAACATAAACACATTTTGCAGATGATAAATGACACTACCGTACCCATCTTTCTTTTTTCAGTTACAGATCATGGATGAAAAGAATCTGTTTATTTCAAGTTTGCCAACATAGTTTTTGTTTTGACAGTTCAAGGTATGTATCAACCCTTCTCCTAATGGCCTTTAAGATACAGAAATGTGGTATTCTAGACAGTGTTTCAAAAATGTTCCTGAAGCTGGAACATACAATCTGTGTTTACTAAATATTAGAAAGAAAAAAATAGAAATGGCATCAGAAAGAAATGAGCATACGTTCCAGAAAGGGCTCCCATCTTTCATCTGATTATCCAATTACTATAAAAAATACTAGTAATAATTATAGCTGCTATTTACTTAGTGTTAGGAATTCACTATGAGCTAGGCACTGTGATAGATTCTGACTACCCAGAAGAAAGCAAAATAGGCATACCTTGCCCCTGGATAGCTAGATGTTAAACAGGCAGTTGTGAGATTTGTACACACTTATAAAGGTTATGGGAAGCGAGGGATCTAAAGAAAGAAAAAATAGGGGAATTAGGTAGCCAGGGAAAGCCTCTTTGAGAAAGTGATGTTTAAAATGGGACCTGAAGAATAATAAAGAGGCAGCCAGGTGAATAGCAGAAGGAAAAGATTCTAGGCAGAGGACACAGAATTTGTAAATAATCTGACACTGGAAAGGGCTTAGCCCTTTCAAGGAAAGAAGGCTTGCCTATCAGTTGTTTCCTGTTTGTCCTCAAATCCATTCCTGTCCCTGGCATGCCGTTATCAGAGGGGCCTGCTTCTGCGTTTGTCAGACCATCTTGTCAGGTGGCCCTGTTGTTTGGACAATAGAAAGTACTGATAGGAGACTGGTAGGTGGACAAAAGGAGGAAACTAGAATATTCCTCCACTTACCTTTCTGTCTTAGGAGAGCCTCTCCAGCAGTGGCGATTTCTCCTCTGTGGTTTAGAAAATTGGGGCTCTGAAGGAAGCATGGTGACAACCCTTCATCTTTATTTTGGGCCTAGGGTAACCGGCTGGGGGGGGGGGTCACCCTTAAAGTTTAATGATACCTTCGGTTATCACAAGGGTGTGGCTATGATTAAAATTAACCTGGTCTTTTCCTTATAGAAAGGCTTATATTTATAAGAAACAGAGAGGCTAACAAACTATAGTATTCACACATAAAAGCCCCATTCTATTTTCCCACTAAAAGATTTTTTAAAAACAATCACTGTGACCCATTTCTGGAACAGCTTGTGAAACTATCAAGATTTTGGTCAGGAGAGCCAAAGTTTTTAACAGTGACTCACAAGATCAGAAATCCACATGGAAGCAGCTGCCTGATCTTTTTTTTTTTTCTGTTTAATGGCAAACAATTGTAAATAAAGAAGTCCACTCAAGACATAGGAAATGTGCATACGCCCTGTATTGAGTTGATCGCATGTTACTTATATATCTATAATAAGAGTTCCCATTAATTGGGTATCAATTCTATTCCAGTCTCCACACTAGATACTTTACATATAATATTAAACATTCAAAGTAGATTAAAGTTACCTACATCTTGTTAGTTGTCTCCATCCTGTAGAAAAGAAATGAATTTGGGATACTATGAGCCCTGATTAAGGTCAAAGAGATGGCAATTGATACAAATTCACATGTCTGGCTTTGAAATCCACGATATTATGCCACACTTTTCTTTTCATCAGTAATCTCATAATAGCTCAATTTCTTGGTGGAATTTGGTGTTATAAAACTATGATTTGAATTATATTCAGCTTTAAATATTATGAGTAAGTGAGCCAAGACTGCTAAGATGTGACTCATGGTGATGAGGTAGGAGAGAAAGAGGGCTGTTGGATCTGTTAGTCTATGCATTTATTGGAAAAGAAAATTAGCCCTTCAAAAATTATGTTATTGTTTTTTTAAATAAAAATTTCAGATATGCTACACTTGTCCCTAGTCAGTGCTGGAAGCCCAGGATCCATTCTCTTTGAGTTACATGATCAAGCATTCTTTATCACAAAAGGTACATTCAAGGGTATTTGATACTAACTCTAGCTAAGTGCAGTAGTTCTCTGGAATGCTCTGCAAAAACAACAAAAAAAAATGTCTTCTGGGGCAAATTACCTTGACATCTGCCATGACTTTGGGAGTGTGACGGATGCATGGGATGCTCTCCGCTTGCCAAGTCTGCCTGAGAAACCCATTGCTGATACTGAGAAAGGCCTTAATGCTTTGAGCTTCCATCTTCTACTGGATTTCCCAAGCCAGTTCTTTAAACCTTTACAAAGAAAGTCATGATTCATGATCCTGGATGTATGGTTAGAGGGAAAGGCTTGCTTCTTTCCTTTCTTTCTTTTTATTCTTGAAATATAAGCTAGGAAGAAGAGAGAGTTTGATCATATATGCTGATAGAGCACACACAGAATGAATGGCCTACCACACACACTAGACCTGGAGAAATATTTATTCAGAGAAGCTGATTGATAGGAAGAGGATCAGGTGAGACGTTCCTCCATTACCTATCACAGTCTGGGACAGTGACTAACAGAGTTTGCAGTTCATACTCTGCAGGCTAATAAGCACTAACATCTCTTCTGGTGCAATGGGAGTCTGAGGTCCAAGTCTTGTTGAATTATTCCTCTTCTGCTATCTCAGAATCACTCACAGGTGGGCATTAACAGATCTTCCCTGCCATGAACAGGAGCTTGGGCTCCAGTCTTGCAGTTTCAGGTGTATGATCTGTGGGACCTTGGCCTCCAGCCCTGTTCTTCCCCTTCGGTATACTCTCAGGATCTTTGCCAAATGGTCCCGCCCTGCAGGAAGCCAACTCTCACTCTGGGAGGTCTGCCAGGGGTTAGTTTCAGATAAATTAACCCTTACTTCTCACTGCAGCATAAACCTGAAGGCCTCTGAGGACCAGCTAGAATTGAGAATATGTCAAAATGTGTTTGGCTGGGTCTTTGTCAACACAGCAACATCTTGGACTATCATACTTGTTAGCCTGTGGATCAAAACTTGATCAAATCAAAAGTTTTCACTGCATAGCTCAGATTCATTTTCCCCAACACACCTCCTGTCTTAATTCTTGTTTGTTTCATTGTACGCAAATATGATTCTCCCAATAGCCTGATCTCTCAGTTCCTTTAACTTCTTTTTTCAGATGATTTTGTCTTCCACCCTATCTCAGTCACTCACTCTTACATCATCTTGCAATTCTGCTATTTATTACCAACAACTGCCACTCCTTCATTATCTCAAGTTCATTTTCCTGTCTCTTATCTTTTCCATCAACTTCAATAATCTTTTGACCTCATCAGAACTTCCATTGGTCATAGTATCTGTCCTGTACCTCACGCTCCCACCCTTTCACTTCTCTTGATCATCATGTTGGTAAATGGACTCCTAATTCCTTTGCCTTTCTCTCACTTTGCATTAACTTGCCAAAACCCAACCTACTCTGCACAGCATCTGATTGAAGGAAAGCACCCTACTCTTTGATTACACCCACTCCAAATTCATGACTATAAACATCAAATGGCCTTACTACTGCCTGGCAAACTCACTGTATTTCCTTGGTCCATTTGCCATTCTGCTTTCCTGAAACTGTTTCCCACCTTTTCCTCTCTCCTCAAACCTTCAGCAAACCTCCTTCCCCATCTTTGTCCTCAGATGATCACTTTCCCTGCTAAGCCTCAAGGAAGCTGAGGTGCTTGGAGTGTACTTCTTCAACGTACTTCATAGCAACACCTGCACTCATATTCCCTGCCTCTTACAACACCTCCAGGTACATATTGATCCAAGTCCCTTTCACAAATGCAAAGACATTGCTCTGGTAAGTTACTTTTCCTTCTCTTATTGCCTTAATTTTGTCTTCCTTACTGTACTATTCCCATACGTCCCTAAACATTGTATTATTTCTCCATCAAAAACAAAAACAGGCCTGTGATGTCAGCTACTTGGGGGTCTGAGGCAGGAAAGGACAAGTTTAAGGCCAACTTTTACCAACTTTGAAAGACTTCATTTCAAAATAATAAATAAAAAGAGCTGAGAGATAGCTTCGTGGTGGATCACTTTCTTAGCATGCACAAGGCCCTGGGTTCAATCCCCAGCATCAAACAGAAAACACCTCTTTTGGTCCCAGTCATTCTCAGCTACTGTCCCATTTCCTTGTTATGTTTAGCAACAAAATTCCTCAAAAGAGTTTTCTGTACTTGCCCTCTATAATTACCATCCTTGCCTTCTGTCTTACAACCACTGCTGTCAGGCTTTTGTCCCCATGATTCCACTGGAACTGCTTTTATCAACTTAACTGATTTTTAAAATTTTTATTTTATATATATTTTTAGATGTTGATGGACCTTTATTTTATTCCTTTATTTATAGGCAGTGCTGAGAATCGAACCCAGTGCCTCACACATGCTAGGCAAGTGCTCTACCACTGAGCCACAACCCCAGCCCCTTAACTGGTGATTTTGACATCATTAAATTCAGAGGTCAATTCTCAGGAGCATTTGGCTGGGTTGTTCTTGTTCCTTTCCCTGACACACCTTCCTCATTTAATGTCTATGACACCACCCACTCTTGATTGTCTTCATTCCTCACTGGTCATTTCTTACTTTCTTACTGATTCCATCTTTTCTCCCAGACTTCTTAACATTTAAGTCCCCAGGGCTCCATCTTTTCTCTCTACACTTGCTATCTTGATGATCTCATCTACTTTCTAGACTCTTGGTTCAGATTTCACCCATATCCTAGGGCTAGATTTCTTCTTAAGGAATAGTTATTCTGGTGACTGATTCTCCAGGTGTCTACTCTGTCTTCCCATGAAGGTGAATTAGGACTTGAGTGTTTTTCAGACTGGTAAAAACTCTGGTAATTCTTGAGTTTATTCTCTAATAGTTGGTGTTGCCAGATAAAGTACAGTTGGGACATATTAATTCTAAGAAATCATTTGTGTTTATATCAAATTTAAACTTAACTGGTGCCCTCCGTTTTTATTTGTTAACCATGGGAACTCTACTGGTGTTCTTTGCCCTTCCTTGTGGACTCTCACCTAATATAGGCTTAACTTAGTCTTCAGCCAAGAACTCCAGGGCATCTCTATGCAGATTATGGAGCTCTTTCTCTAGGCAGTTTCTACTACTCCACATTACTGTCCCATAAATTCTGTCTTCACCTTGCCAGATTCCAATGTCTGTTTCTTTAACTCAGTGAAAAGACTATTCTATTTGAGCACCCTCATCCTTTGTTACAGCCCAGAAAGGGTGCCAGGAAGAAAGTCAGGGCACATTGCTGGGCTCACCTCATTTGTTCTCTTCCCACGGACCACAGTTCTGGACTGCCTATGGTCCAATGTGTAAAGACAATTGATCCCAATTTTCTTATAATTATGCATTCAACCTTTGAAGGTTTTTCTAGGTATATAGTTATATCATCCTCATATAATCATAGTGTTTCCTTACTTTGCACAATCTTTCCATTTTTACTTCTGTATTGTAAATTCTCTGAGGACAGAGATTTCTATGTCTCTTATGTGCTGCTATATCCCTAGTACCTATAGGTCTGAAATGAGAGATGTTCAATATAAATTTGTTAATTAAATTAAATTAATATAGGGTAATATTTAAGAGTCCAGGTCTGGGATCAAATTACCTGGGTTTGAATCCTGGCTCATCTACTTTTTAGCTGTGTTGCCACATTTCTGAGTTAAATTTCCTTAGCTTCAGTTTTCTTTTTCATCAATAAGTTGATGTTGCAATAGTAGTTATCTATAAAGTTGTGAAGATTAAATTAGATTTAAAAAACCATAAAAAGAATGTAATGAAGTAACTGACACATAATAGGTTCTTGATATATTTTTTTATCTTTACTATCATTCCTCTTGTCTAATTGCTCTTAGTTATAGAACACAAAGCAAGTGATGTCAATCAACTGTCATTGCATATAATAGGAATGCTTATAGAATTTCCCCATTAAGGGCTCAGTGGTAGAGTGCATGTTTGGCATGTGCAAGGTCCTGGGTTTGATCCCCAGCACTGCAAAGGAAAAAAACAAAAAACAAGAATTTCACTGGTAAGTATGATATCAACTGTTAGTTTGGGATAGAGTTTTTAAACCATGTCTGGTTTAACTTCCATGTATAAATTGTCCTTTTGTACTTTTGATCACATTAAAAATTTTTATTTATGCTATGTTATAAAATGTTTTGTGTTGGGCATAGTGGCCCATGCCTATAATCTCAGCGGTGCAGAAGGATCACAAGTTGAAAGCCAGTCTCAGCAACTTAGCCAGGCATTCAGCAACTTAGAGAGACCCTGTCTCAAAATAAAAAATAAAAAAAGGGCAGGGGATGTAGCTCAGTGGTAAAGCATCCATGGGTTAAATCCACAGTACAAAAGAAAAAGAAAGAAAGAAGGCAATATTTTATATATCTATATATATCATATTATTAAGGTTTCAATTTAGAATATGTACATGATGTCAGACACCTTTACTAACTTACTGAGATAGTCATGGCATTTCTCCTTTAACTATTATATTAGTTGTTTCTAATATTGAAAAATTATATTATTTAGTCAATGAGTATCTGAATGGTATATTTAGAATTAAAAATCTTTAAAAATGTATTTATCACAAAACCTCATTTTCCATACATTCCTTTTAAAAATGACTAGTAAGTTCTCACAATATGTGATTTTTGCACTGGTCTACTTTATGTTGCATTTGGGAGATTTCAGAGCTACAAAGCTGTTTCATGGTTCATCCATGTGAAAAATATAAAGTTATCCCAAAATTAACAAGAAAGAAGAGCTTTTCATAAGCAGGACTTTGGATGTTCTGCCTCTCCAGAACCACAGAACTGGCTCAGAGTTCATCCCTGTACCAAGTGTTTCAGAAATCTTTCCACTGTGGACAGACCTTTCCTCCTTGGGAGTTTTGCCTGCGTTTCATGTTGTCCACTTTTCAACTCAGACTCCAGGGGCAACCACCTGCTGATGGAAGCTTTAATGCTAACAGGATTACCATTTGTTGTAAAGATAAGATATTAAAATGTCTTCTTGTTTATTTGGATTTTGAAGCAATGGTCCCTAAAAGAAGCAACTTACAGAATAACATTTCCACCAACTTCCAGTTCTTAGCCCAAATTAGTGAATTTATTTATACAGAAAGTTTTATCAAAACATAACAATCAAATCATGTTATTGCACTTTTCATAAGTCACTTTTTTTCTAAAAATGAATAAATTTTTAAAATGAATAAATTGGGACTATCTCAGGAAATGTTTAATCCTCTAACAAGTGTGAAATGAGCTCATTCTACTCATGTCTGGTTTAACTCCCATGTATAAATTGGCCTTTTGTACTTTTGATCACATTAAAATTTTTTATTTATGCTATAAATATAAACATTTCCCAGCATCCCTGGATTAGGGTTGCTTTTTTCCAGTGCTGAGATTGAATCCAGGGCTGGAATCTAACCCAGGGCCTTGTGCATGCTAGGCAAGTGCTTTTCCCCAGCTCAGGATTGCAAAGGTCATTTTTTTTTCTCATAGATTCCCTTACATGTATGAATTTTTCCACCTGGATGCAGTAGATATTTGCTCTCTCTTTGTGTATCCTTTCTTTGTTCTTTAAATGTACATCCCAAGTCTATCACTTTCCCATATTGTTGTTCCATATTCCAAACCTGTTAGGAGATAACTGAGGGCCAGTATATTATTTCACCAAGAACCCCCACGTCCTGTGACGATTACTACCTAACTGCCAGGAGCATTGCCTGAAGCTGACAGTGTTTTCTCCTCATTCCTGTCCCCAGACAATCTAAAAGCTACACTCCAGAAAGCAGTAATAAAAGCTGGGTGGTTTATTGGCTTGTATATCGCTCTGGAGTGTTCTCTAGTGCCACATATCTGGGCCAGTTATTTTCAAACACACATTTGTTAGGGCAGTTTAAGGCTATCTTCAAATACAATCTTACACGGTAGCCTAAAAAGTAAACTGGATGAAAGGTTATTGCTCTGGTTAGTGCAGGGACAGGGACTGGAGCCCTGGGAGCTGAGTCTCTCATCCTCTGCTCCTGTGCTTGTAACAGTACTCAAGGGTTTTGGTAGATGTTTAAGAATGAAGTCAGCAGATACAGTCCCCATGGGTAGATCTCAGGTTAAAGGATTCTGTTAATTTATTTTGTTTGGCTTGTGTGGTGTTGTCCTTCACTGTTGTTTCCCCAACAATTGTATTTTCAAAACACAGTTAATTCTTCCAGATGCTTGACTTGATCTTTACCTCCAAACTTCTGAATATTTTGTGTTTGCTGCCATTTTAGATTTTCTCGTATTAGATGTTGTTATAATTTGAAACTGGAATGTCCCCCAAAGGTTTGTGTGTTGAAGGATTGGCCCCCAAGGCAGCAATGTTAAGAGATGAAGCTTCTGGGAAGTGATTGGATCAGGAGGGTCTAACCTCATCAGTGCATCAATCCATTATAGCGGAATGGACTATTGGGAGGTGATAGAAAGTCTAAGAAGTGAAACTTAGTTGAAGGGAGAGAGGACACACCCTTATGGACTATATCTTGCCCCCAGCCCCTTTACCCACTCCTCCACCCCACTCCCACCCCCGTGACCCCTCTCACTCTCCCCTCTCTTCTTTCTGGCTGCTATGAGTAGGGCAGCTTTGCTCTACCACACCTTCCCCATCATGATATTCTGCCTTACCTCAGGCCCATAGCAATGGGTCCAAACAACTGTGGACTGAAACCTCTGAAACCGTGAGACAACATAAACCTTTCCTCCTTTCAATTGTTCTCCTCAGGTATTTTGTCCCAACAACAGGAAACTGACACAGACATTATCTACTGACTTCTTGCCGTGGAAGATAAAGATTAAGCTCTTTTCCTTTTCTTCCCCAAGTCTTTTCCTCCTATGTACACAGTATAACTAAATTAAAATTTTTAGCTGGGTACAGTGATACACTCCTGTAATCTCAGCTACTCAGGAGGCTGAAGGGACGATGACAACTGTGAGGCCAGCCTGGCAACTTAGCAAGACCCTTTCTCAAAATAAAAATTAAAAAGGAGTGAGGATGTAGCTCAGAGTTAGCGCACCCCTGAATTCAATTCCCAGTACTACCAACAGAATTTTTTAACCAAAATTTAGAGTTTCCCTTGTTTTGACAATGTAAATATCGTTCACTTCTAAGTCAAGTAATATATTAGTTTTAGGTAACTTTTGATCTTTGTGTAAGTTAATAAATGTCTTATAAATTCACTTGCTTAGTGTTTTTGTGCCTTCATTTGTTTCTACACACTCAAACATCTGTTATATATTCGAATATATAATTTTTCCAGTGCTCAAACATGGCAAAAAATATCAGTTCCGTTCAAGCTCTCCCTCCATTGGCTTACCTGCTGTGCAGGTCTACGACACAGCTGATGTCTTGGGTTTATGACCTTTCAGGTAGGATTCCTATGTCCCTGGATGCTAGGGTTTTCTTAGTTTGGGGATTACTTCCTATTTTTACTAAAGCACATGCTCTTATCAGCCTCCTGAAAAATGATGCATAAAAGGTAAATACGGAATCTTTGCTATCTGAAAATGTCTTAGGCCTTCACACCAGATGCATATAAGATTTTAGCTTGATAATAATTTTTGATCAGAAATGTTAAGATATTCTTCTCTCTTCTAGCTTTATGCCTTCGTAAGGAAGCATACTGCTGTGTGTCTTTTTACATCCTTGCAGTAGGGGCACAGTTGGCCCTTTCAATCTGGAAACTCAAGTTCTTTCACTTCTGAGAAATATAATTGTAGTCTATATTTGAGTAAGACATTTTTGAAGAATTAATTTTAAAAATGCATTCATGGAATGCCACAGAGGAACATTGATCAAGGACAGATTAGCAAACATTTTAAATTGTCTATAGACAATAACAATGATGGCTATGTATAGGTAAGAGTCAGCAAGTTAAGCTATTAGTCAATTTCCTGAAAGGGTCCAAACTTCAAGTGATTTAACTATTCTGCTTTTGAAAAGAATCCATCCATAGATTATATCCTGGTCTATTAGGGGTTATCCAACCAACTCTCTCTTGGTCTAATTTTTTCTGTTTGGAGAAAAAATATCCACAAGAGTAATACTCCTGCCTGTTATCTCATTCCTTACTTGTTTCTTCCTGTAGGAAGAAAACTGAATAGGTGACCAGCGAATCTCATGAGAAGAGACAACATGCTCAGCTTTGAACACTCTGCTGTCTCTGTTTGCATCCAGCCTGTCTATAAGAGGCATACATGCCATTGAGTATTTAGGAACTTCTGTCTGTGGGAAGGTCTGCAGTGGTTCGTCCTGCTTGTGACTGGCTATATACATTGTCTGATTAAGGAGACTGTATTAGGACGTTTATTGTAACTATACATGCTAATTGTGTTTTCCAATGTATGTTCAATAATAAGAATAATATCCGATTTTCATCTAAGTGACTTTTATACCTTCCTCTCCAATAGTTCTGATATCAGGAAAGAAAACGAAGTGTTATTGTCCTTTAAACTCTCAGCATGCATGTTATCATGCATAGCATGCACTTATGCATGTGTGTGTGCATGTGCGTGTGTTTTGATGGAGACTTTTGACATCATTTGTAAAACTACCATATATTGTGCCCAAAACAACTGAGAATAGTAAACCTCACATTTCCCACCACATTCAAAACCTTGTTGAGTGTCCCTGTGAAAGCTAGAAGTGACCTTTGGCATTAATAACATAGAAAACCTCTGAAGAGGTTCTCACTGTGATGAGTTCCCCCAGTATTCAGTTTAATGAAGACATCCGCCTCAATGCACTTGTGTGACAGTCACATATTTCTAAAACAATAGCTGAGTCCCTGCTAGGAATCCCAACAGTACCCAGATGCACCAGCTTTTTGAAATCTCATGTTTGTTAAAAGGGTTTATGATCTCTTTACCTTTTCAATTTGACAAACTTTCCCCTATAACAAATATATAGTCTCAGACCTTGCAGATATACTATATGAACATTAAAAGATGGAAAAAATAATGTCACATTTTTTCCTCTTACCTGAAGGATTTTTTTATTCATCCATTTAATTTCTCTAAAACTTTATAGCATTTTTAGCATGTCTCTTTGTGTAGATATTTTAGTGGTTGCTCTAGTTATGACATTGTACATATGGAATGTATCAGTCTTCTCATATCAAGATTTCACCAGTTTGAGTAAAGTATAGAAACATCACCTCCTGTGTTAGTCAGTTTTTTGTCACCTGACAAGAACAGTTTAAAGGAGGAAAAGTTCATCTGGACTCAGTTTCAGAGGTTCAGTCCATGGTTAGCGGCTCCACTGCTCTGGGCCTGAGATGAGGCAGAAAATCATGGCAGAAGCATGCAGAGGAGCAAAGCTACTCAGCCTATGGCAGCCAGGGAGAAGACAGAGAAATCTGAGCAGCAGGGACAAAAATATAAACTCCAAAGGCATGCTTCTAGTGACCTATTTCCTCCTGCCACACCCTCCCTGTCTACAATTACCACCCAGTACAGTAGTACTTTCAAATTATTAATCCATCAAATGAATGAATCCACTGACTAGGTTACAGCTTTCAAAATCAAACCATGTGTTTTCAGGGGCCACCTTATATCCAAACCATAACACTTCATCTTCTCCTCTTTATAGTATAATAATTATCTTCAATATTGTCTAAAATAATTTTCTTATTGCTATCTTAAATGTTTCTATGATATACATCTATAAAAACACATCACATGATATTAAAATTCTGCTTCAACTGTCTAACACAACTGAAAACATGAAAGAAAGACAGGATAATTTATTTACCCATACTTTTGCTGTTTACATTATTGTTTCTTTATTCTTGGTATTCTAGTTTTCTTTCATTTATTACTTGAAGGACTTTAAATTTCACTTCAGTCTGCTGAAACAAAGTCTCTTGGTTTTTCTCCTTCTGGGAAGGTTTTCACTTTCCGCTTATTTTCCCAAGGATATTTTCACTTGATATGGGATTCTGAATTAATAGTTCTTTGGTACCTGAGCAATGTTTTGTCACTTCCTTCTGGTTTCTTTTTTCTTTTCTTTTTCTCTTAATTTAATTTATTTATTTATTCTACTTAGGTATATGTGATAGCAGCGTGCATTTTGATTCATTGTACACAGATGAAGCACAACTTTTCATTTCTCTGGTTGTATGTGATGTAGAATCACTACATACATGCAGTCATACATGAAGCTAGGGCTATGATGTCCATCTTATTCCACCATCTTTACTGTCCCCCTCCCCCCGCCCACCCCTGTGACCAAAGTTTCTCCATTCTTCCCATGTCCTCCCCCACATTATGGATCAGCATCCACTTATCAGAGAGAACATTTGGCCTTTGGTTTTTTTGAGATTGGCTTACTTCACTTAGCATGATGTTCTCCACCTCCATCCACTTACCTGCAAATGCCATAATTTTATTCTTTTTTGTTGCTAAGTAATATTCCATTGTGTATATATACCACAGTTTCCTTATCCATTCATCTATCGAAGGGCATCTAGGTTTAATCATACGAAAAAAATGTTCAATATCTCTGGCAATTAGAGAAACGCAAATCAAAACTACTAAGATTTCACCTCCTGGTTTCTGACAAGAAATCTATTGTCATTTGAGTTGTTGGTCCTCTGAAGATGGTGCTTTGCTTTCTTTGTCTTGAATGTGTCTGAAAAATGATCCTGACATCTGTAGGCGTGGACTGTTTTAGCTTTACCCTAATGGAGACTGACTTACCTTATTAAATCTGCAATTTTGTGTCTTTCACCAAATTCATGAAGTTTTTGGCCATTATTTGTTTGAATACCTTTTCCTCCCCAAGTTCTTTCTCCTCTCCTGGAAACTCTATTCTATGAATGTTAAACCTTTTACATTGTGTCCCAGATGCATAAGGCTCTGATTATTTCTTTTCATTCAATTTTCTCTTTAGTGTTCAAGTTAGGTCATTTCTATTTTTCTAGCCTCAAGTGCTCTGATTTTCTCCCATATGTTATTAATTCTGCTATTGGTTCCATCCAGTGAGGTTTTTTTTTTTTAAAAAAATTACTTTTTAAATATATTTTTAGTTTTAATTGACACATAGTAATTGTACATATTTATGGAGTACAGCAAGATACTTCAGGCATGTACACAATATGCAATGATGAGATCAGAATAATAGGCCTGTTGATCACTTTCAGATATTTATTTATTTGTGTGTCAGGGATATTCAGTCTTCTCTACTAACTATTTAGAAATATTCAATTTATTATTGTCAATCACAGTTATTCTACTGTGCTATAAAACATTAGAAGTTACTTCTCTGGCACCTCTGTACCTGTTAGTCATCTGCTTTTCAATCCCCTCCCACCTCCCCAGGCTCTGATAACCACTATTCTATTCTCTACTTCTTTGTGATCCACTTTTTAGCTTCCACATATAAATGAGAACATGCAGTATTTGTCTTTCTTTCTTTTTAATTTTTAAAAAATTTTTTTAGTTGTTGATGGATCTTTATTTTATTCATCTATTATTTGTATGTGGTGCTGAGGATCGAACCCAGTGCTTCACGCATGCTAGGCAAGTACTCTACCACTGAGCCACAGCCACAGACCAGTATTTGTCTTTCTGTAACTGATTTGTTTCCCTCATCCTAATGTCTTCCAGTTCCGTCCATGTTGCTGCACATGACAGAATTTCATTTCTTTTTGTAGCTGAATAATACTCCATTGTGTATATAGCACATTTTCTTTATTCATGCATTCACCAGTGGACCCTTAGTTTGATTCCATAATTTGGCTATTATGATCAGTGCTGCAAAAATCATGTGAGTGAAAACTTCTCTTTGAGGTAATTTCAGTTCCTTTGGATACATACTCAGTACTGGGATTGTGGGATCATATGGTGGTTCTGTGTCTAGTTCTTTGAGGAAGCTCCCTCTACACTGTTTTCAGTAATAGCTATGCTAATTTACATTCCCATTAATAGTGTATGAGAGTTCCTTTTCTCTGAATCTTCACCAACAATTTTTTTTCTTTTTTTTCTTTTTGGTGATGTGATATCTCATGGTGATTTTGATTCACATTGCCCTCATGATTAGTAATATCAAGCATTTTTTTCATTTCTTTAATGGACATTGTATTTCCTCTTTTGAGAAATGTCTATCCAGGTCATTTACCCATTTTTTAATTGGAGGAGTTTTCTCAATTATATTTCTCAGTTCTAAAGTTTTCATTTTAAAAAAAATTTCTATTTTCTTAGACTTCCTCTTTTATAATTTGTTTCAGATATGTTCATAGTTGCTTGCTAGAGCATTTTTATGACGGCTACTTTAAAATTTTGTCAGATAATTCTAACCCATTCCATCTCCTTGTTGACATTTGTTGATTGCTGTGTCATGTTGAGATTTCCCTGGTTCTTTGTATGATGAGTGATTTCAATTGTATCCTGACATTTTGGGTATAATGTTGTGAGACCATTTCCCCTTTACTTTTCATTTTACTGGAAGTCATCCTGTTTAGGTTTGCATTTTTTAAATGTGGGCAATTACAGTACATCACACTTTTTGAAATTCCATTTTGGCATTATTTCACTTTTCTGTACTAAGAGCCCCTTTAAGAAGCCCCCTATACTTTGACTATCTTCATTGAACACTTGAGAATTAAGAAAGCCCAGAGAACTATGCTTTGTTTACTGCTCTTACTTAACTTTTAACATCTCTTCTTTCAAGATCTATAAATATTTTATCATATATCTTCTCCCACTGAGGGTTCCCCCAGGCCATCAATTTTAGTCTGTCCTGCTTAGTTCAGCTATATTCTCAGCTGCTAAGCAGAATATAGGAATTTAGCCTTTTAAAAATGCTTGCCCAAATCTTTTTGAGATGTGAAGTCTTGCAGAGGCCTCAGGCCCTCTTACCCCAAACACTCAATCCATAGACAGCCTGGGGCCCCAGCTCCCTCCCTGTCACTGCTTTTCCTAATGCTACCTCCTCCCTCCTCTAGGGCTGCTGAACTACCTTCCCAAGGAGGTGAGTTCCCACACTCAATTTAGCAACAGCTGCTACCAATCCACTTATTCAGACTGCTCCTCCTGGGAGAGGGATATGAGGTCTTCTAAATATTGGACAGAACTACTTTGGAGCATCATGAAATGAATCAATGGACTAAACAAACAGTAAAATCAAAGTTGAATGACTTTCCCACCTAAATCTAGGCTTTGGGGTCTACAGGAAGAGGATCAGTGAGGCTTCAGGAAAGGAGGGAGGGGCAAAGGGAATAGGAACCCTGCCGTGTCCATGGAGTGAGAATGCAGGGTGATAGAGCCCAAGGGCCCTTGAAACTTTTTGTCTCCCCAAAAGATTTGAGAGAATAGGCAAGCACTAAATATGTGTCCATTCTAGCTAATAATTGCCAACACAGTTGAACTAGGTGGGGTGTGCTAATGACCTGGGAATACTGTGGGTGGAAAAGAAAAATAATAAAATAATTGTTGTACTTGAAAGAAGAAGAGATGTCAAACATTAAGTGATAAGAAAAGCAAACAAACAAATGGCCAATCTCTTTGTTATCTTAACTTTGAAGTGGAAAAGGAAGTTACCCAAAGTATCTGCTGGGCTTCTCACAAAGGATATTTGTAAAACAAACAACAACAACAAAAAAACTGAAAAGAAATGCCAAAACAAGAGTTTTCATAGTCTGGCACACTTTGTTTTCATTTAAGAAATCAGTGCTTATAATAGCAAAACAGGGACCATAGAACTGTGTTCTTTGCAATAAATGTCTACATGTACTTTTTTAAAAAAATTCATACATGCGATGCACTTTTCTCAGTCTGAAGTATGGGGTAAGCAGCCCCTTCTTTCAGGCCTGACAGTGTAAACTTTGGACTGAATGTGCAATCTTCATTGCAAATGGAAGCCTTTATTGTGGGAAGCTTGGCCCAAGAGGATCTCCTCCTATCTAATTGGCCTTGCAGGAACTGTATTGAGCAAGGCAAACCTGCACCTCACTGCTATTCCTGTGGGGACTTGTTCTAACTGTCCTTAGGCAGATCAGTTGCCGGTGGGTGGCCTAGCATGTGAGTAAATGAAAGTCCTCTAGGGAACTCAGCCTACCACCTCAAACCTGTTTTTAGGGAAAGTCCTAGGAACAGAAGGAAAGGGAAATATTTTTCTGTGACCAGGAAGTGAAGGCCTAGGTATCTAACAACCTGAGGAATGAGGCTCCTCACCTAGATGGATGGCTGAGTCCTGTGCCTCAGAGATGGACATGTAACTGTGTGCACACAGCATGTCCAGGCCTGTATAACAGCTGTCCCCTTTGGCCTTGTTGTACATTCTGCTCCTTGCTGTGTATTTTCTATCCTTGTCGCACCTTCTTCCACAGGGTATCTCAAGGACCCAGAGCCACTTTCTGGCCACATGACTCTTCTCCATTCTTTTTTCTGCCAGTAGGTTTGGGTATGTGATCAAGAGACTCTGAGAAAAAATTTATTTCTTTGTCCATCAACCCCTAAATCCCTCACAGGCAATCTCTTGCCCATTGTGAGGTATTTTCTAGTCCTTACGCTCTCCTCAGTCTGGCCTCTTATCACACTCAGCTCCCATGAGATCAGATAAACCTGTTGGCACTGAGGAGGCACCACTTTGTTATTCCTCTCCCAAAGTATTTGCATGTTAAGAAGGATCAGAGCTTCAGTCAAATAAAGCAACCTCTAATGATGCAAAAGGCATCAGTAGAAAGATGGATTGATGAAGAATTTTTGTAGGGGAAGAATCTGCATGTGTTTGGAATTTTTTAAAAGATAAGTTATCATTTACTTTTGGTGGGGGGGGGGTACTGGGGATTGAACTCAGGGGCACTCGACCACTGAGCCACATCCCCAGCCCTATTTTGTGTTTTATGTAGAGACAGGGTCTCACTGAGTTGCTCAGTTGCAGAGGCTGGCTTTGAACTCGCGATCCTCCTGCCTCAGCCCCCAGAGCCAATGAGATATCATTTTCTGAATCTATAAAATACAGATTATAATATCTACACAAAATAATTTTCAGGTTTAAAGTGAATTTTGCATATACCTGGCCCAGTGCCACATAGAAAAGTGACTGATAAATGTCACCTGCTGCTGTGGTGGCTGTTAGAATTCAGCCTTGGGTCTGTACCAGGCACTGGACTAGCCGGGCTGAGACCACAAGACAGAATTAAACAAAACGGGTTTCTAGACTTCCCAAGATCTCAGTTTAAAGAAAAGTCATTGCATTTGGACAGCTTAGTTTACTCTCCCCCAAAATGCTCTCTGATACATTAACTCACTCAAATCTTACCTTCTTCTCCCCTCTTTCCCAATCTCTTCTTATATTTTCTTCGTCTCCAAGAGACTAGGAGATTCCAAGTACTTGCCAAGGGTCCACACCCAGATTGGAGCGGATGTTTTTTTAAGTGAATGTGACTCCAAGGTACATATATCACAACAACATACATTCAAAACGAGTCATCCTCACCAAATTACCGAGTTCAAGATTATGGGAGAGGAGGACCAATGAACCCAGCAGAAAACATTTGAATTGTTTTACTCAAAGCATGCATTTGAGTTTGGGTTCACAGCATATGATCACTGTAAATGTAATATTATAGGAAGTCATCCAAAGAGCCTCATAAAGATGAGCTTTTACTCATATTGTCACATTGGGAAAGCCACATGCCAGTGGGGGGAGGAGTGGGGTGGGGCGGAGGTTAGTAGAGAATACGAAGCATAAGTAGTTAGACTGTAAAATCCAGCATTGCAGGATATCCTCCATAAACATGAGCACTTAATTAATTCAAGAGCACACCTGTCATTTTAATTACGATTCCGTCAATAAATTTTAGTGCCTGTGAGAAGCACTGAAGTGGAATTGTATTTCACCGTCCCGGGCACAGCAGCAAAGGAGGGTAAACTCCACTGGCACTGACTGGACCTCTCTCTGTCTCCCTGTGGCATCTGAATATCAGAAACCAGGATTCTAACGAAACTGGGTTGTTCATCCCTCCTTATTTCAATCCTTGTTGCCATTGCACGGGGAATCTATTTTCCTATTTAATGGTTAACTGGTTTCTTGCTTGTGTATGTCACTACATGCATGGTTTATTTTGGCAACCCAAGATTTGAGCTTTTCCCAAAGAGCATTCTATTGCTTCGTCTCTTTGAGGATGGAAAGGTGACTGCGGTGACCACAATGAAGCCAGAGAAGATTGCTGGAGCACTTTCCCAGCAAGAGTGGCCAGAGGTCTCTGGGCTCTTCAGTGCAGGACTGGAGGGGCTCTGGGAGTTCAGCCGCTCTGACTCAGGAGTGGTAACGGTGGGGTCTTCACTACAGAAGCCTCACTGCACCTCACATATGTGCTGTTATGGTGTGGATGTGAGGCGTCCCCCAAAAGCTCACATGTGAGGTGCAAGAAGGTTCAGAGGAGAAATGATTGGGTTGTAAGAGTTTTAACCCCATTAGTGATTTAATCCCCTGATGAGAGTTAACTGAGTAGTAACTGAAGTGGGAGGGTGTGGCTGGAGGAGGTGGGAATTGGGGCGTGGCTTTGGGGTATAGATTTGTATCTGGTGAGTGGAGTCTTTCTCTCTCTCAGCTTCTTGATCACCATGATGTGAGCTGCTTCCCTCTGCCACACACTCCACCATGATGTTCAGCCTCATCTCCAGCCCTGAGGAATGGAGCCGGCCTTCTATGGACTAAGACCTGAAACTGTGAGCCCTCAAAAAAACTCTTGCTCCTCTACAGTTGTTGTGGTCAGATCCTTTAGTCCCAGCAGCGAAAACACTGACTAAAACGTGCACTCAGACTGTGGTAGGCCATTGTTCTGCCTGCATGGCTTCAGGCTCTAGGTCTCCTGCCCCCTCACAAGTTCTGTGAACAGCTAACTTCTTTCAATATGTGCGTATTTTATGTAAACCAGTTCCAGTCCTCTCTCTAGTCTCTATAGATTGCTACACAGAAGTTAAAAATAACTCCATAGTTTATATGAACTGACATGGATTGTCCAATATATTGTTATATGAACAGCAGAATCATAAAACCAAATGGCATATCTCCTCACATTATTATGTACATTATTTGTAAATGCAGAGGAAAGAAACTCAGCTTGTCACTGTGGCAGTCTCTGGGGAGATAGTGGGGTGGGGGAATACATGTGGACCTGTGCCTTTTACCCTATGTATTTTTGCTTGAATTTTTACCAAAAATACTTTCCAGTACACTGCTCATGTACTTAATACAGTCTGAGACAAGAGAATCGTGAGTTCAAAGCCAACCTCAGCAACAGCGAGGCACTGAGCAACTCAGTGGGACCCCGTCTCTAAATAAAAACACACACAAAAAAATAGGGCTGGAAATGTGGCTCAGTGGTCAAGTATCCTGATTTCAATCCCTGGTACCAAAAAAAAGATAATGGTAATAACAGGAAGAATAAGATCAGGGGGCTAGAATGTAGCAAATAGAGGACAGGAATCTCCCACTCATTATCAAATTATTGCATTCAACTAATGTTATAAGCATCAGCTGCAGACTCAATACAGTGTAGGCGAAATGAGTAAGGAGAGAACTCACTAATCTCAGCCACCACACAAGCAGATAGCCAAACAGATGAATGATAGATAGTTTTGTAAGCGGAAGGATAGCAACACAAAGAGTTTTTACGAGGAGCTCAGGAAAGGGTCTTCCTGACTCACTCACCTCAGGAGAAATGTGGATATACCAGAGCTTTCCTTGAGGAGCTGACCCAACTCTGCAAGTCTTGGAGAGTGAGGAAAAGGAAGAGAAGAATAATTCAGGGTGTGTGAGATGTGCCAGGAAGTGTAAGCAGGATTATCATTCCCTTCTACAAGCTTACCCTCAGCAAAGCTGCTTTTACCCACTCCACTGTTAAGACAGCCATTTACAGGACATGTCAGAAGGAACTATGAAAAACCTGAGGCACAACCAGGATGTTTAATCTGAGCCTACATAGCCACAGGGAGGCACAGGCAGATCCAGATACCAATTTGTCAGCTCCTTTTCCTGGGGGTGTCATGCAGAAACCAAGAGGCTTCCTTGGGACCCCAGAGTCATGAGTACCACCAACACTTTTTCCAGGCAGAGTGTGAGTGCTCACAGATTACTCTCTTAGAAGCTATTGAGGCTGGCTACCTGAAATCACAACAGAGAGTCTCTCCAAAGAAATGAGTTCTTTCAAGAATCAAAGGGGGTTATGTGTCCTATGACAGATTGTCGGCATATCTAGAAAGGCTGTGGCAAGGGGAAATTTTCAAAGGCAAAAATGAGAAAGGTTACATAAGTTGTTTTGAAACAACTCTCCTTGGCTACAAGGATCAATAACAAGGATGGCACGGGTCCAAAGTTGAATAGGCAGTTGCTGGGCAGATGTCCTTGTAGAGGTACTCTTTGTGTAAGGTTGCTGTGGCCTTTGTGCAAGGTTGTGATTTTTCAGAGTTCTCACAACAGTTCTTATTAGGCATCGGGGTCCCTCCTTTATGGCTTCCTGACTCCATTTTGTTAGCATATGTGACTCCGTTTTGATTCTGACAGCTTTCATAAGAGCACCAGATCAAATTGTATGAACTAATTAGTGAATCCGTCTATGCTCACCTGTCCCCAAACCCGAGACCCTGTCCCACCTTCTTCTTAACATCTACCCTCTTCCCTCCCATCACAGGTCCCAGTCAGTGCCTTCACAGTGCCCTACAGAGTTGAGACCTCCCAAAATGGCTTCCAAACTCTACTTCCCAGCCTCCAAAGACCTAGACCTCTCCTTGTCTCAAAGCCAATCTTCAATAGCACTACTCTGACTTTTTTCAGTTTAAGTCTCGGGGCCAATCTGATAAACTAAACATGCTGACGTGATGATGGGGAATGTATTACTCCTTCTAGGTAAAAGATTCATATTTCAGTCAAGCCTCCAAGGTGAACAATCTCTTACCTCAAAGAGGGACAACATATGTGGGAGTTTTAATTACACTATGCCCACCCCAGCCATCCTGTTGACATTTAATGACCTGCCTCTCTGGGTTTCCCTTCTGTCCAGTCCATGTAGGTGTCTGAGCCTGCCTCTCCCCGCCCCCAACACCTGAGGTCCACAGGCACACCTCCAGAAAGGTCAGCCCGGACTCACTTGTCTTTATTGAACTCCAACCACAAGCAAGACACCGTTAGTTCTGAGGATACAAAGGGAAAACTTAACCTGTCCCTGTTCTGAAAGAGCCAAAGTCCCCTGAGAGCTCAACGCTTCTGCTTCCTGCTTTTGAAGAGTTTACATCCAATGAGAAAGAAGAGATGGCTTAGGCGTAAATAAACCCACTGCAGACAGACACATATAATACCAGTGCTGCTCACACTGCAGCAGCAGCACAGCCAAGTGCAGTAGTGGACCGGTTCCAGCCTCCTGGTGTTGGAAGGAGAGCCTTATAACATTTGAATTGAAAGTCCACACCCCTTCCTTAGCTTGTCCTATTTTATTATGAAACATTTGAATGGTACAGATTACCATATAGCAAATAGCCTAATTCACACCCTCTGGATCCAATGATTGTTAAACATTTTAGCATATTTACTTTGTTTCTGTTATCAATAAGAAAATAGAGATGACAGAGCTACAGAGCTGTAAGCCCAGAAACCTCTCCCTAATTCATTTTTTTTAATTTTCTTTTTTTGGTGTCTCTCTTTCTCTTTCTCTTTTTTATACTAAGGATTATAATTCAGGGGTGCTTTACCACTGAGCCACATCCCCAGCTCCTTTTTATTTTTTATTTTGAGGCAAGTTCCTACTAAGTTGCTTAGAGCTTTGCTAATTTGCTGAGGCTGGCCTCAAACTTGTGATCCTCCTACCTCAGCCTCCTGAGCTGCTGGGATTATAGGCATGCTCCACTGTGCCTGGCTCTCTCCCTAATTCTATTCCCCTGCCTCTTTCCCAGAGATCAACACTTTTGTAAAGTTGCCTTGTCTCCTTCCTATTTATAGCTTTGATTCTTTTGCTCCATGTATGTGTTCCAGTGAAAAAATACATACAAGGTTGGTGGTGCTTTTATTAGTTAAAATTTTATCTGCTTTATGGTATTATTTGTTTGATAAATTTCAATTTGCTTTGAGATTAAAATATAAATAAAATCTTTGGAGACTCCATCTAAGGCCTCCTCTTTTCTTTGAGGCCCTCCCTGTCTATTCAGATCTGATCAAGGTCCCTCTTTGGGGGTCTAGTAGCACTTTTTTGACACTTTCTTATAAAATTCGAGTATCTTGTCAAGGGCCATGTTGGGCATCTGGTTGTCAGGACCATCATGCTCGAAGAAGTAGCTGTGTCTCAAGGAAAGATACTGGGATTTCTCTTTGACCTTCAGTGTGTAGCCTAGTGCCTAGCATGTAAAAGAAGTCCACAAATATTTAATGCATTGGCCTATATTCCTTGGGAAACAACAGCCACCAAGCCTGTCCATGTGTGCTCTTGGTGTGTCTCTGCACCTGCATCTGGAAGTCAGAGTGTGAGGACATCTATCGTCATTCATCTGCTTTCATTTTAGATGGGATTCCGGTAAGCTCATCTATTTGCCTGCCTACCGTAAGAGCAAAACACTAGAACAAAAGAAGAAGGGACTGTAGTCTGCTTTTAGAAGAGATACTTCATAGCAGCAACAACAAAATGAGAACTTAGCAGAGATGAGAAAAAGAAAATTAGAAAAAGCATAAGAGACTGGAGACATTTACTAAAATTGATGTCTATGTAAGTACAATGTTGATTCACCAAAAGATGATTAGATTGTACTCCATATCCTCTGGTTAAGAAGACAGAGACATATGTAATTTTTTAAAAAATTAAAAGCATGATGAAACATTAAAAAAATTTTTTTAGCATGTCATCCCTGTCTGAAGCTTAATAGATGAGGAACTACTAGATGTGTTTTTTATTAATTGTTGTTTTCACTCGACACTCAAATGGCCCCTGATTTTAATTTTAAAGCAGATGAATGAGAACATTTTGTATTTCTCCTTTCCAAAAAGATCACACCAAAAAAGGGAATAAAACTGAATTACTTTCATGGACCTCGACCAATTTTTGTCTGAAATAAAACACAGCTTTCCTCAGGCACCTTCACAGCCTCTGAGAAGCAAAGGGACACAGGCTCTCCTCCCTCCTGCAGCAGGCTGCAGCCAGGACTTCTCACCCCGCCTGCTCCTGCCTGTCCACCTCCCGGCCCAGTGGGGGTATCCTGGGCACAGGCAGCCTTTGTCTCTCCCCCAGCACAAGCAGTAATGCCAGGGAGTCTCTGGGGTAACAGCCACAAAAGCACCATTGCAGGGCCCCGGGCACTTCATCAGAGCCTCTCACAGAGGGCCTCCGGGGAGCCTCTCTGGATTCCATCAGGTCCCTGGATACCATCAAGTCCCTGGCCATGCCTAACATTTCAGAGCTCAGAACAGCTGTCCTGGCCACTCAGGTCCTATTCCTCTGGCTACAGTCCTTAAACAGAGCTCCCTGCCTCTGGGTCCAAGGCTTTCAGCCTTTCAGGATCAGGCACCTGTAGCTGCTCCTTAGCCCAGTAACCCCTACTGGCCTTTCGCTGGCCCTTCCCTCAGCTCCCAGAGCCCCACTAGGCAATCTCCTCTGGCTCCACCCAGTTTCTCAGTGGCTGGCCTCACTTTGAGAAATTCAACCTCATCCTTCCTGGCAAATCCACCCCTCTTCCTTTGCCAGAACCCTGTGCACAAGGCCGAGGAGCTGCTGGACTATGGGAAGGCCTTGAGAACAGACTGTGTGCAGGGAATCTGTGTTGAGAACAGAGAACAAACAGGAAAAGCTAACGTGGCCCCAGAGTCCAAGCAGCTCCTTAGCATCAGGAGCATTGTAGTGGTTTGTTCATTAGCTGTTTTCGAGAGCTGTGACTTATGTGACTGAGATACTTATGTTTTAATCCTTGCTTATCAATAACTACTTAAAAAATGATTTGATGTACTTCAAAAAAGACTTGAAGTACATCACAAGTCTCTATATAGTTTTAGAAACCAAGGGCATTTAATATATTTTTTCCTATTGCTTAGCTCAGTGACTAAAGATGTTTAGGGATTAGAATAGATCATTGGAAAATATGTTCACCAGTATCCATCATCTGCTTAGTTGGAAAAGGGCTACTGAAAAGACAGATATAAGATAAAAGGTACTAGAAGAAATGGCAGAAAAATACAATGTTTCTGAGACAAATTGGTAGGTAATAACCCAGGGCCTAATAATTTCTTACCTTCCTACACTTCTCCTATCTAGTGCTACCACATCCAGCCTTCCTTAACATGCAGCTAGTCACCAGGCAAGTACAGTGCCAGTCTTGTGCAGATGGGTCACAGTGAGGGTAACATGCAGGTCAATCTTGGAATACTGGGTTACTATTACCAGCCACCAAGAGTCCTATATATATTTGTGGCACCCAAATTCACCTAAAAGAAATAACAAAGAGAACATTGGGTTGGCTGTCTGTGCCCTGATGATGTTGGACTTAACATTCTAGATAAATAGAAGAGACCCAAGCTGCCCTAATCCCCAGAGAAAGTTACCCAGCAGGGCAAGGACTTCAAGAGGCTTCTACTTGAGATAATCATAGACTCTCAGTAAGAGGAGTGACCTCCCCTTCTTTTGCCTTGTTGGGGATTGAACCCAGAGCCTCACATGTGCGAGTTAAGTGCTCTACCACTAAACTATACCCCAGCCTGAGAAGAGCTTTTTTTGGAGGGTGGGGGTACCTGGATCGAACCCAGAGACCCTCAACTACTGAGCCACATCCCCATGCCTTTTTATCTTTTATTTTGAGGTAGAATCTCCCTAAGTTCTTATGGCCTAAGTTGCTGAGGCTGGCTTTGAACTTGCAATCCTCCTGCCCCAGCCTCCCAAGCTGCTAGGATTTCAGGCATGCACCACCATGCCTGGCTTGAGGAGGGTTTTTGAGTATGACTCACTGGAGTAGCTATAATGTTGAAAATCATAAGTTGTCAGAGGATGTCATGGTTATCACATGGAGAATGCTTGACTATAGGAGAAGGGAATGAAGTCAACGGATAAAAACCCAGGCGAGAGACTGACCTGGGGGAGTCCCTTAGGTGATCACATGGGAAGCTCTGGACTTGCTCACGCCTGCCAGGTCTACTCCTGGACTTCCCAGTTATGCAACTCTTTCTGGTTAAACCAAATCGAGTTGGTTTTCTGTTGCAAACAACCAGAAAGAACTGAGAAACTTGGTTGTTTTTTGACATCATATTTTCTCACACTTACATGAGCAGATCCACAGAAAGGAGAGCTTATAACTCAAAAGGCTAGAGAACATAAGTATATAGATAAACAGGGGAAAAAAAGATTATAGACGTGAAGACCATTATTTTTATTATCTAATTTGTGCTATAAATAATGATTGCTCATCACATCTGTAACAAGCAGGACACTACCAAATGCCTTTGCATATTAATTCTCCCAAAAGCTGGTGAGGTGGTGCAAGTACTACTGTCCCTATTTTGTAGATGAGGAAAACCAAGGCACAGAGAGGAGGAGCAACTTGCCCAATGCTACACAGCTAGGAACTAGAGGACCTGGTGCTCAAACTCAAGGCAATCTGGTTCTGTTCCCTTAACTGCTATACACATGATGGCTCTTCAAACAGAAAAGGAATTTGCTGGTCATGACTGATAGATTGGAAATCCTGCTTCTAAGAATTGTTACAAATACTGCACTTTCTCAGATCTTTTTCTCAGTTACTTCAGACTCTCAATGATTGATTCCCTCAGACAAGCTAGCCACACAAGCAAATCAAAGGTCAATAAGTAAAAGCCTAATGAATTAGATTTTATGCATCTGTGTTGGAAGATCGAGAACTACATACTCTTTTGCTCATTCGCTTAGACGTTTTTCAGAATAAATCTTGAGAAACTTGTCCTAAGAGAAAACAAAAACAGAAACTAAATTTAGGTCTACATGTTGGCCAATTAACAACATGGTTAAAAATATGAAGAAGAAAAAGAGATAACAGGAAAGGAAAAAAGGATCGAGATAGATTAAAAGCTTAAAAGACCAAGACAGCAAACAAGGGCAGACATTAAATAATTGGGGAAAAAAATTCAATTGCAGATGAGACAGACTGGCAAAAGACAAAGAAATGCCCTCAGAAATAGGTAGAGAGAGACTGTCAGTTCCCTGAGCACAGCACAAGGTCTGTTTTATTGCTGACATTTTCCCCAGAGCAAGAACAGTGCCTGAAATACAGTAGCTATTCAAGAGATGGCTATTGGCTGAATACATGAAAAAGATAGATAAACAGATGAAGGGCAGCAGAGAGGAAAGAGGTCTGTGTAGTCAACAAGTGTATAGAGTAAAGGATCCAGCAAACTTTCAGGTTCAGATCCTGGTTTTGTAGTTCCAGAGTCCTGTCATCTTGGGTAATGTACTCACTATCTTTACTACTTTTTGCATCTTGATTTTTTTCATATATAAAATAAGGACATGTTCTGGATATTTTGGGGTTTTTGTTTTGTTTTTGTTTATCTTCTAACCATTCTTCTTTGTGATGCAGAGCTCATGGATACAACTCTACAGACCACATTTCTGCTTTGTCACCTGACTACCTGGCCCCGTCAATGGAAGGCACTGGAAGAAGGCACTTGTACCTCTCCATCTGCTCCCCATTCCTGAGTACATCATTTCCAAAAAATCTTTTCACTGAAGTAGCAGTAGCTGTTCTTTCTGTAGCAGCAAATGAACCCAATTTGCAATTTTTCCAACTCCTGCAGAGCCACCTTCCCCAGGCTCCTTTGGGAGACACCAGAACCAGTGAGGTCAGGTTCAGCTCTGTAATTCCTCTCCTCTACATTTCTGTGTTTTAATAATTCCAGCCTCTTTCTTTTATCCCCCTGGGTGGTTGATGCTTTCACAATTGCGGCCTTTTTTTATCACTTTGGGTCTTTTTTTTTTTCCCCCTGTACTAGGGATTAAAACAGAGGCACTCCACCATTGGGCTATATCCCCAGCCCTTTTTATTTTATTTTGAGGCAAGATCTCATGAATTTGCCCAGGCTGGCCTCAAGCTTATGATCCTCCTGCCTCAGCCTCCCAAGTGTCTGAGATTACAGACATGAGCCACTGCACCTAGTTTGGGGTATTCTTTTTACTCTTTTAGTTACCTCACTTTTAACTTCATTCTAGTTCATTCTTTCTATTCAGTTTTTTCTGGTTAAATAGTTATGTCTCTTGATGGGACCCTGATAGAAACAGGAAAATAACACCTAGTTTGCAGGGTTGTGAAGACAGATGGGTAAAGTGTTTAGAATATTGCCTGACTGTAGTAAGAACTCAGTGAATGCTAATTATGTAACATAGAGAGACACAGAAGAATTCTTAGCAATACTGCAGGTGACAGGGATGGACTTCATGGAGTACTTTGGCTCTTTGACCTTAGAAGACTTTGACAGGTAGACTCTGCTTTTCTAGCTATGGGCACAGAGAAAGTACTCAAGTCAGATATCTCTTTGAATCTAGGACATCATTGGTTGCCACACACACCATTAATTTTGTGTATTACTAAGAAAATAAAAAAATCACTACCAATTAAATTATGTCATGTTATAGATTGTGAGGCTCATCCTTACAATCATTAGAGATACTAAAATGTGAAAAAAAATATGTGTTAGGGTTGATGAAACAGCATTTACATTGAACCACAGTGAATGTAAAATAACTGTTGGATGGGTCTATAGGCCTAATTATATTCCATACTCCTCATTGTATAGTATCAAAATGAACACACACACACCGTGTGACCCTTTTTTGGAGGAAGCGATTAGAGACTGGCCCCTGTCTTTCTTTTGGTTTAGTCTGCCTATTTGAACCAAGTGCTTACTTCCCTCACCCAGCAAAACCTTCTAGTTTTTCTGAGCAAAATAACATAGCACACAAACCACAGGTAAATCAGAAGTTAGCTTTCTGCTCAGAGAGGGAATGAGGACCTATGGTGAAAGGTTTCCTTGCTTGTTAGCATGACCGGTGGTCTGAGCTAAAATTATACTATGCTCCAAGTGCTCTGTAGGCTTATATGCGTCATGCTTAAGCTGCAATCCAAGTATGTTTCTGGAGTATGGTTACAATCAGAAAGACAAAGAATGTAAAAATAACACCTTATGAGTCAATGTGTTTTATGCTCAAAATAGGTTCTTACTATGACAAGCTCTGGCTAGCACTTATCACCTGGGAAAACAGCTTAGAAGGAACTCCACACCATGCAGACTCAAGGCCTGGCTCTGCATCAAGTCACGGACCACCCCAAAAAGTTAAAAAATTAAAAAAGAAAATGCCTTGGGGCAGAGAAGAAGGAAGGAGGGAAGCAAAGAGGGAGAAAGGGAGAGGAGAGAGAGGAATGGGTGTGAGATTGATTGGCAATTGATTTGAAGAAAAAAGAAAAGAAGACCAAATAACAACTCTTCAGAAGGTTTTCAATGACCAGGGCTGATTTTCTTTAATTTTCACACACTGATCAAACAGAACTGCAGTCTGTTTCCCCCTGCCCCTACATACCCCATCCATCCACCTGGCCCCAGACTTGATCTGAAGGTGGAAAATCGCAGCAGATCCTCTTCTAAAGCTCTATGCAGTCTGTTGGCAGCACTTACTTAAAAATTCTCGCTCTGCTTCTGCCTTATCTTGTGAATTTCTCCCAGGAAGTGTGAGAAGGAGGAAAGGGACAGAGGGAGACACTGGTACGTGATTCTTTCTCAGAATCCCTAAGCAAGTTGCTAGAAAGAACACAAGGAGGAGGTCAGGCAAGGGAGTTAGACCAATCAGGTATTTTATGTCCTGCTACACACTTACTTTGTAAGTAGCATCCGGTCAAGCACTGGAGATGCAGCCTGTAGGAACCCACCGTCTAATCACTGTGTAAACAATCAACCCACTGCTTCCAAAAGTAAGGCCAGACTTGAAAGGTCAGGGCCTACAGGAAGCACAGAGGAGGGAGGGAATTAAAAGGCACTCACCTCAGGATCTTTGCACTTGCTATTCTGTAAATATTCCAGAAGCAAGTATTCCAGCTGGAAACCCTCTCATGAGAAAGCTGCATGGCTCATTTCCTTAGCCATATTCAGAAAAGAACCAAAATCAGGGGTTCAGGGGTAAAATAGATGAACATATAGGGTCAGTGGCATTCCCTGAGCTTCTCCAATCCAAAGCTTCATGCACCAGATCTTCCTCCAGACTTCTTTGTTCATAGCGCTGTCTCTCTCCACATGTGTATCAGCTTTCCTCTATGTCCCATCTCTCAAATATGATGGGTATTTCTGAATAGTGTAATTGGAAATAAGCCCCTCATGGAAGTATAAATCATGTCCCCCTCCTTTGTGACTCAATAATAAATTATAGTGCCCCTGTGAATTCAGACCATGGGAGCAGAGTGATGATGGGGTTGTCAGTGAGGTCAAGGGCAACAGTGTGCTGGAGCTGGCTGGTGTGGCTCGTCAGAACCAATGGTGTCCTGTTGGTAGGCTTGAAATCAGCCAGAGTGGAAGTATTCAAGCTATAGAAATCAAGCTGGGTGCAGTGGCTCAAGCCTGTAATCCCAGCACTTAGGGAGGCTGAGACAGGAGAATCGCGAGTTCAAAGCCAGCCTCAGCAGTGGTGAGGCACTAAGCAACTCAGTGAGACCCTATCTCTACATAGAACACAAAATAGGGCTGGGGATGTGGCTCAGTGGTCGAGTACCCCTGAGTTCAATCTCCAGTACCAAACAAACAAACAAACAAAAAACAAACTATAGAAATCAGCCAATACTACGCATTAAGCCTCCTTCCAGGAAGCGGGTTGTTACACATTAAACAGCATACCCTTGCCAAGGATGATCCTTCTTGGTTGCAGGGAACAGCTTAAACAAATGGTTCCTGCAGCAAAAACTGCACAAAGCGTGTGGAAGGGAACAGAGAGCCACATTCTCCCTGATCCCATGCAAGAAAAAGCTGTCTCCACGCTCAACAGCTTGCTAAAGCCAAGGTATGCAAACTTTCTTGTAAAGGGCCAGAGACTAAATATCTTTGGCTTTGCAGGACATCTGGTCACTGTTGCTACTATTCAACTCTGCCTTTATAACACAAAAATAGCCATACTTGATACATATATGTGGCTGTGTTCCAATAGAGTGTTATTTATGGATACTATATAATTTGCATAAGTCACAATATATTCTTCTTCTGATCATCTTGCAACCATTTATAAATGTAAAACTGCTCTTAGCTCATAAGCTTTGTTGCGTGGTAGAGCAGCTGCGGTTTCCTGATTCTCAGGCACTAAAAGCCATCTAGCAAACTTACCCTAGAAGAACAATAAGATGAGCTAAGTTACATTTGCACCTTTATCTTTTTTAAAAATAACTCCATAAAATATGGAAGTAGGTTGAGTAGCGCTTGCAATATATTTCCAAAAATCAGGCTAAAAAGAGGCACCTGTGTCACATGAGGCTCAAAGCAAAATCTCTAAACTGGACTTTGTCTTCGACTGACAGAAGGCTGAGTCTGAGCTAATAAACTGCATCTCTATCCCCACAGCTGGAAGGACAAAGCTAGAAGCTCTTCTTCTCAACATTTTTTAAAGTAAGAGACAGAAGATAAATTCTCGAGAGAACAAGTGATTCCCAGCAGGAAGAAAATTATTTGTGTCTTGTGCAGGAGTGTGTGTGTTTATAGAAGCAATAAACAGAATATTCAGAAATGGAAAACAACGTAAATTATAAGATTCAATTATTCCTAGGAGATTAAATGTCATAATTTCTATAACTATCTTACAACTACTTCAGTAAAGAAAAACTGATGGAGCAAATACAAAATGTTAATATTATTAAATGTAAGTGACATAATTTGTTACTAACAAAATTTGTCAAATGCTTAAAACAAATAGTATGATTGAATAGTAGATTGATTTTTAAGAACATAAATAATTTTTTGTTTAGCTTAAATTCTGAGATGAAGGATGGTAACCTGGGTACTTTTCAGTGGTGGTCTGACACTGATTTTGCAATCTAGGTTGGCTCTGACAGCACATGAGCCTTCACTTGGCCATTAATGCTACTCAGTTTGGAAATAAGGTCAATTTATTCTTGCCAGTTAAATTCAGTACTTCAAACACACACTTAAAGGAGAGTTTAGTTCAATCTTGAAGACCAGGATAAACATTCACTAACTTATGGAGAAAACTGACTTGTCCCAAGATAGGGAAGCCAGCCCTTAAAATCATAAGGTGTCATGCCAACTTCACCTTGAAACAGGTCAAACTACTGGTGACTGAGCCCACGCCTCGAAGGGAGAACCCATGTCAGAATGGGAATGATCTCCCATGCTGGTGGGTGTTTGAGGAAGCTGGCTCTGGCAACACCCTTTTGGTAGGAGAGTAAATGTGATCCGGGGAAAATTTGGCAACATGCAGAAAAACCTTTTTATAGCCTTTGACTTAGAAGTCCCACTCCTAGAAATTTACCCAGAGCAAATAGTTAGGAAAATGTGCTAAGAGGAACAGATAGGATGCAAATTACTATGGAACTTACAACATTAATAAATTGGAAATGACTTGAATAATTAGTGATAGGAATTGGATAAATAATTTCAACATATCCACACAATGAAAACCATGAAGCCAATAACTAGGAAAATATGGATCTATATTTATACATATGGGAGGGTAGATGTTTTTATTTTGCTAAAAGGAGAAAAAACCTGTATATCTTCTGATTCTATTTGTGAGGTGGGAGATAAGCGTGTGTGTGTGTGTCTGTGTGTGTGTGTGTATACACTTTATCTTAGGCTTCTCAGAGTTCAAAAAAGTCATGCCAATTCCACTTTTTGAGTCTCTCAGTATATATGAGACATATACACAAACACATATATATATCTATATCAAAGAAATGGCAATATATGTAGTTTACTATAACTGTTTACATTTTACAAATCAATATTGTTATCAAAAAAACATCCTATATTGTTCTATATAACCAATAGGATTCGTGGTGAAAATTTCTTTTACAGTGCGCTATTGACTACGGTCCTGTAACAGACCATGAGTTTAAAGTGTTGTGATGAAGTTCTTCCTCTTCCAACATTAGACCTAAACCCAATCTCTAGGCCTAAATGTATACTTCCTTAGATATAATATCAGAAATCAAAATTTCAAAAATAAAAATTCAAGGCCCTCTGTGATTGTGCCTCACAAATGACCTTCCAAACTTCCTTGTAATATCCCCTATCTCTTTGCCAAGTCAGAATAGTTCAGCACACTCCATTCCATTCAGCCCACAGTTCCCTCTTTTTGGCTTTCCCAGGCTATATTCTGATTTTCTGGATTTACAGTTCCCAAAATATATTCCGGATGTCCCTTGGGTCATTGCAATCCAATGACTTTTACACTGGAGAGTCCAGCCTGTCAACCACCACATGAGAAGCACAGTCAGCTGTTGTAGTATGATAAGGGCTCAGTACCACACCGTGGTGGCGGGGCTTCTCTTGGGGGCTTGTTGCCTGGAGAGCCAAAGCGCTGGAAACAGTGACTCAGGAGCTGTAGCAAAACAGCGTCAATAATGGGGAACCATAGTGCTAGGGGTGGATGAACCAAGGAGCATGCCTGTGTTCAGAAAACAGGATACAGCAAAGGCCCCTGTTGTACCAATGTGGCATCAAGCATCAAACTGAAAACAGGAGTCATGACAGTGTTCCTGCATGACAGGGAGACCAGGGCCTGCCTCAGATGCCACATTTGAAGCATTAAGCAGATGAGACTTCAGCTCTCACAGCAAGGCAGAGAGAGATCATTCATAGGGATTCACAAACTGAGTAGAACCAGCAGAGCCAACCTCAGTGACATTCCTTGAGTTGCCAGAATCCCCTGTCAGATGGCAAGGAGCAGACTCTGGGCACTCAGAGTCACTGACTTGCTGCCATAGTGACAACAGAACAAGTGATCATCATGGAAGAAGAAATAAATTGATGATACTCCAAAACACCTCTGCAAGCCATGTGACCAAACGGTAGCACCAAACGGTAGCATAGACACAACAGATAGACAAGCCTCACCAGTGGTGCTACACACAGGGTAGATGCTCTGGAAAATTTTCGTTTATTTGCTTTTGAACCTTCTGTTCAGTGACATCACTGGTCCATGCAAGTCCCTTCCTTATTTTGCTGATAAGTTAACTTATTAAATGGATTTACATTTATTCCCATCACCTCCCTCAGTCTTCTTTCATCACAGGCAATCATTTTAATGTGTTTCGTGTGAGTTTATTAATTTGTACATGTTTTGCAAAACATGTAATATCTTTTCTGCATGGATTTTTATCTTGGGTAAATGGTTATATTAATCATCTTATTCTGTTTTCTATTTTTCTCCACTAAGCATTAGTATGGCTATATGTGGTTACGTTCTATATTGCCATGTGTATATCTGTTCCATTATTCTTAACTACTGCATAATACTTAATTGTGTGCACCCAAAACATTCCACCCTTCTGGTACCCAGTGATAGAATAAACTCACAAATGAGACTGCAATTAACATTTTCTTTTCCATGCTGGAGATTGAACCCAGAGCTTTGTACATGCCAGTCAAGTGAGCCATATCCTCAGCCCACAATTAACATTCTTATATATACCTTTATGCACCTATATGGAAATATCCCTGGGATGGCAGCTATATTGTTGAAACATTGCATTTATGCATACTTAATTTGATTAAAATTTTCAGGATGCTTACGAGAATGATGGCACCAGTTGATGAAATAATGTGCCCCTCTGCCAGACAGTTATTTGACAGTATCTATTGTCTAATAAGTACATAGCTTTGTGTTAATGGAGAAAAATCTTCTATGAGCTATGCCTTCTTTGTATGTAGAAACCAATGGAGAAGAATTAAATTAACTCAAATTCTTACAAATAAATAACCACAACAATGTAATGTTGTGAGGCAGACTTACAGGATGCCATGGAAAACTTTTCCTAAACAAGAACAAAAGCACCATTAGAGAAGGGAGTCTCATTCACTTTGTTCATTACAGGTGTTTCTGGAAGATTAACTCAGTATGCCCTCTCTAAAAATTTGCTGAATGAGTGACTAAAAGAATAGAAGTCTGGGGCTTAGGAAAGAGCTCCTTGAGACATGATATTTGAATCAAGCTCTGCAAGATCAGCAAGAATTAGCCAGGACATGGTGGTGGTGGTGGTGGTGGTGGTGGTGGTAATAGTGGTGGTGGTGGTAATGGTGGTGGATAGGAGGTATCCCAGAAGTCAGGGATGGGCTCATAATGACAGCAAATTATTCTCAAATGTTACCTCAGGTGCCTCAGCCCTGGAATGCCAACTGTTCTTTTCAACAATGCTGTTGGGAAAAAGTTCACACCTGTGAAGCAGAGTCATGGATGCAGCCACAAGGCAGAAGACAGTATTTCTATATAATGAATTTGTAAATGATGTTTTTGCAACACAGTGAAAAGAGAATAAGTTTGGAATCACAAAGACCTGAATTTGAATCCTGCTGCTCTATCTTTTAACTGCTAAGTAAATATGTGCAAGTTAGCAAGCCTCCTTTAATACCCTCATGATTAAGAAATAGGGATGATCATCCCAACTTAATAGAAGCTAAGAGAAAATTAAATAAGATACATTATATGTAAGGTATATTATATAATAATAAAATATCATAATGACAATAGCTAGCATTCCTTATGTGCTAAGCACTTTACTCAAATTCTCTTTTATTCCTAGTGTCTGCCTCATAGAATTGATGTGGGTACATAAGCACTTCAAATGGTGCCTGACACAAAAAGTGCTCACAAAGTGGTAAGAATCCCCATTTTACAGATAAGGAAATGGGACTTAGAGAGGTTAAATAACTTCCCCAAACTTGCACACTGAATAAGTGGCAGAACCAGGATCAAACACAATCTCAGCCTTCATGCTCTATGCTCAGGGTGACGGCTGGTCCACAGCAGCCTTCAAAATACCTGTCAGCTTCTCCCATTCATCTCTCTTTCTACCCCTCCTGCTTTTCTCTCTGGAGCAGTAGTTAGCAATGGGGAGCTCCATAAAAGCCTTCAAGTGTGGACAGAACTATTAGTGGAAGAGAACATCTAAGTGTCCCTCCGAATAGCATGTATTAAACACACAGAATTTATAAATGGTCTTATCAAATGTGACAGGCCATGATCATTGTAACATCCTAAACTGACACAACAGAATACATCCAGCTCACTGCTGGGCATTCCAAACCTTAACAATAAATACTGGTGGATTTCCTAAGCCTTGTTTAAAAGTAGAGATCATTAAAATAAAAAGATATTGAGTTACTTCTTCACTTTTCCTTGAACAAATGGAAAAATTCCCGTACAGTGCCTAACAATTACCACCTATTTGATCCAAAATTGGGCAGAAACTAGGTTGTCGAATATTGGCAGTTACTAGAATTTTCTTTTAAATAAACCCAAAGAATGAAGAAGCTCAAGTGTTCCGAGGAGAGGATAAATCATTTGAAATAGACACATGAGAGCCTGAAAGATTTCTCTCTCTCTCTCTATCTCTATCTCTATCTCTTCCTCCCTCTCTCTCTCTCTCATTTATTTTTCAAGGAAGATTTCACACAGAGGGAGTAATCTGTTTCCTGAGAGAGCCAGGAATTCTCTTGAGTGCTCTCAAGGATCTGGTTGAAGGTACAGTGATTAAATCACAGCCCAGATGAAGGAAGAGCCGAGTTTCCTAATCACTTTTCCCAGGCTCCCATCCCTTTCCGTCCTCCCCCAGCTCTTTTGAGTTTTAACCCTGGGATCTCCTTGTAACGTGGGTTTTCAGAGAGCACCATAACCAGAGATGGGAGAATTTATTATATAAGGTAGTCTAAATATCTTGGGTTTTCCACCAGGCACAGAAAAGACCTCTGACAGTATGGAAACATGCAGACCCGGGAAGAAGAAAACCTTCAGACAGTGTGGAGACAGTGACCAGATTGTGGAGACTTTGCCCATGTCCTCAGAAAAAAGCTATAGGTTGAATTTCTAATAAAGACTGATGCTGAAGGGAAATGGCCGAGGTGTCTGTCTGTCCCTCTACCCCCAATCCCACACACACACAAGCAGAATAGGAGAAAAGAAAATGAGGGAGGGGAAAAATGGAGATGATTTAAATTAGGTGCAGTTCATATTAACAAGAGCAGGTCCCAAAGGAATTGCTTGATGAGTTATATAAATAAATCTGAAAGGAAAAACAGTATCTATTTTCCAAGATGAACATAAAAAGTGAATTTTTTTGTTTTGTTTTATTGTATCATAAATAAAGGTATAGTCCCAGCTGGGAACAACTTATAAAATGAATTCTTTCCATCTCTGGCTAGGGCACCCCCTTTCTCCTTAGTGGAGCTTCATAAACAATGAAAAGTGTGCATGAGAATGCTTGTGCATGCATGTGTGTTGAATTACTGTCTAGATAAATGTGTACTACGTGTCATATTGATTTTATGGTAACTCAACACTAATTCTTGGCAAAGCATCCTGGGAAATTCCAGACTTACGAATGCCTTTCTGGAAGGTCATGATCAAGATATGTAGAAATTCAGCTGTATTTCAAACAATTCCTGGATTCATTCCTAAAGCAAGAAACAGCGTCTGCCTTGCTTTTTCTCATCTTTCTACAATACCTTCCGTTCAATTGCTAGTGTTTTAAGAATTTTACCTACTTCTCACAATAGAATTCTCCAGAGAGTAAAGCATATGCACTCAGATCAATGGTGTAAATAACAGAAAGCCTGAATTTCATGACTCATGGTTCAGTAAGGAGTCCATTACACGTGATCATTTCCTTGTCTCTAACAATCAGAAATAAACAGAGCTCCGCTTAACTTTAAAATCTGTTTTATTTAACAAAAATAGAAGGATGCTGTATGACTTGATTTTTTTTACCCAGCACAAAATCATTTAATCTCTTCAGTTAAGGAAAAGAGAGATACTAATTCAGCTGGCATTGAATAAGTGAGCATAACCCAAAGTGAGGTTAGTTAGCTACAATGAGTTAAGTGCTGCCTACTTTCCTTCCCCCATTTCCCAAATTCTGTGCATTTGTATTTCTGTTCACTTAAGCTACAACTCATCTACATTAGTAATACTATTACCAAAAAATAATAGTAGAAAACATGAGCATGTGCTCTTTGCCTGTAGAAGTGGGTTATCATTGTTCCCATCGTACAGATGAGGGGACAGGCCTGGAGAGTGCCAACTGCCCCATGTCACAACAGTGTTAGGAAGGGTGGAAGAAGGGTCCAGAGTTCACATCTTTATGGTAGGCTCAGAACCCACTTCCCTCCAGTAAAGCTGCTCACTGAAGACTAACTCATCTCATACTTATCAGCATTCCAATAAAGACTTTATCAGAATGCAAACTCCATTAGAGGAAGGGCTTGTATTTTGTTTACTAACGTGTCCTGGTGCTCAGCAGTTAGGACATGCTGGGAAATCAGGACCAATTTCCTGGGTCTGTGAGCAGTGCAGTGGCACAAGAGCCCCCACACAGAAAGCTCCCCGCTTGGATTTAGTGCTCTGCAGTCACTGACTTGAGAGTCTTGGTGAATTTTATCTTCGCATTAGTGTTTTGCTGATGAAGTCAGATAGGACAGAGGTGGTATACTTGGAGCTTCCTCCTGCACTGCTCCTGCCTCTGACGACATCTGTGCCTCCTCCCTTTCCTGGGCTCCTGGCTGTTCACACCCCACCTGTTGTGGCCTTGGTAACCAACAGTTCATGTGGGGAGCAGGCAGGACTCTGATCCCAGGCTGGCCATGGGGATGGGCAGAGTTGAATTTGGGCACCTGTGCTGGGTGACATCCTGCTGCCATGCCACCCCACACTGGCGGCTCCCCAGCTCATACAGTAGGCAACTCAGCAGTGAAAGTCCCTTTCCCACACTTGATCCAAGTACCAAGTACATGCTGGGGGGTTGCAGTGTCTTGGACAACTTTCTATTCCCAACCAGGGCATGACACTTCTGGCATGCTAAAAGTTTTCTATTTTAGCACCAAAACAGCACTTTTGTCTTGCTGTTCTGCATACCTTTTCTTTTTGCAAAGGGCTCCAGAGTTTATGCAGCTGATTCTGTCAATAAGTAAGCATTAAGTTAATAATTTGGACTCTTGGAGGTCAAAACTTTCAGGTTTTGACCTTAAGAAACCGGTAGAATTTTGAACCAGAAATTTTGCCTTCAAATGATAATTCCAAGGGAAAATGGATAGGAAAATATTATATATCCAAGAACTTCTTGACAATCAGCCCTAGAATGGGTACCCTAGAGACAGCTAGGTAAAATCTCCCACATATGTACTATGACTTCAACAGACAAAGTTGGCCTGTAGACATTTAATGTTTAGCCAGTAGTTTTTAAATGAATCAGTCTGATTACTTTTTGGTCTAGGTGTTCCAGTTTCTAGTTTGGGCCCACTTCCAAGAAGTCTCCAGTGGTCCACATAATGCTTCTCAAGCTTGTTCACACTTAAGTGTGTTATACTGGCCCATGGAACATCTGTGTGTTTTATTCCTATTCTGAGCATCACATGTAGGAAGATCTGCCATACCCTTTTTAGGATAATGATTTTATGAATGTGGTAATGAAGAATGTTCATAAATATTGTGATGTCTATGAGAGAAGGAATTACTGTGAGGTGTGATGTTTGTATATTTCTCTCTGTGTGCTGTGGATACTTTTTTTTCTGGGTCACATGTGTTAGTCACGGTAGTTGAATTGCTGAAACAAGTCTCAAATCTTAGTAGCTTAACACAATAAAGGTTGCTTTGTTGTTGTTTTTGTTTTTATTTTTGTTTTTGGTCCTATCACAATCCAATGGGAGTCAGTTGGAGTGATTTATTCCACACAGACATTCAGGGCTCCAGTTCCATCCTGTGATTTCCTCATCCCTGATAATCTTGGAGTTTTCCACTAGTTCATCAGCATATGGCTGGCAGACAAGGGAAAAAGAGCCCACAGAGAATTAAGAGAGAGGTTTTTAGGGGTCAGGGCAAGTACCATTCCCTCCCACATTCTATAAGTAGGCTTCATCACATGACCTCATATAACTGCAGTGTAGGTCTCCAACCTTTCACTAGAAGCTTTGACTTCTAGTAAAGTCCTTCCTGAAAATCAGTTAGGCATGGGATTTATGCAGGGAATGTCAACTAAGCATCTGCTTTCAGCCTACTGCCTGCATTTGAACTTTAATCTTGAATCTTCTGCAATGTTTTTAGCTATATGACCCTGGGGAACTTACTTAAAATTCCATTTGTTTGTTTGTTTGTTCCCAGTTAGCTGTTTACCTAGAAAGAATAGGAAACAGAGTTTGGTGCTACATTGGTATTATCTCTGTTACATTAAAGATCATATGGTGCTTTCTTTGTGCATATGATGCTGGCATGTAAGAAGTGTTCTATAAATATTTGCCAAATAAATGAGGCAGATTAATTAGGATGGACTGTTTCTCTGTAATTAAAGGAAAGTTATGACCCGGGTAGATTGAAATGAGGAGTGTTATTTGGAGAAAATGAGAATTCAAGGAGTTCACTGGAATTGTTGATTTGTGTCCTTTGATCCAATGACTAAGTGGATAATATGTGTACAAAATCAATCTTCTCTACCTCATTTTCTTTTTCTCTCTTAGTGAATTGCTTCTTTTCTTATTAGATTTCTCTCTGCTTATATTTATCCATTATCCAAAGAACATACCAAAGGTTTTCCAAATTCTGATTCTGCCTTTTCTACAGTATCATCAATTGCTTTAAAAAAAACACGTCTACCCTGCAAGTCATTAATGGCTTAGCAGAGCATAATAAACTTAAGATTGGCTTTAGGACAAAACACATGCCATACAGATGTACACTTCAATGACACATCCTCCATAGAATAAACAGTCTAGACAGTGACAAGGCAAACACAATGCTCATTGTTATTGTACTAGATGTTTATCTCTGTTCATAGTCTCAAAGATGCCAGAATTTTCCTTTTGTATTTCCTCATTTCTTTTAAATCAATTTCATTTTTTCTTTAACCCATTAAGTCCTAAGTTTTCAATTCTGTGACTATTTCAATGAAATTGATGCAGGTATATTAAAATAGATTTGAAATCATAATCTACTATATATAGACATATCTTTATATATATTTTATATGTATTTCCATATATATGTTTTTTATTTTCAAACACTAATCATTCATCTACTACTTTTCTCAAAAGAATAGACCTCTAAAAACATAATAATTATTTCAAAGTTACCATAAATGGTATATTTGTTGCTCAATTTAAATTTTTATAGGTGTTCCGTATCTGGGATAATGGGACAAAATGAGTTAAGTCCCAGTCCACCTTGTTGGTGAAAAGTTAGCAAGAGAATTCTTGCAACCCAGAACCAGGGGAAGGGTCTCTAATCTCTAGTTTGACCTCGTTCATCCTGAGTTTTGTGTTGCCAAACCTAAGTCCAGAAGCTCTGGGCTTCCCTGCCAGGCCTGTGGGAAGGGTGCCTTTGCCTGCATTCAGTATTTCAGAGGTGCAGCCTCCCAAAGGCCCTACATGGCCATCCTGGCAGAGGTCTTGCCTACCTGGAGGTATTCAGAGTGCCAAGGGTGAGAGTTACTGGTGGTGAAGATTCAGTCAATAGACCAGTAAGGTGTGGTGCCATTGCTTTGGTTTGGGCTGAGGCACCATCAGTTTTACCCAGGTTGCTTTAGCAACATCAGTGCTAATGTCAACATAGTGATTATCTGCAGGAAGAACTCAGCTAAAGTATCTTGCTAAAGGGACACTTTAAGGAGACAAATCTGATAGCACCTAAGTGTTAGGTCTGGTCAGGGTCCAGGATGTTCAATTAGGGGGACCAGTCAGTAGCTGCAGAACGGAGCGGCAAGCCAGATGCTGATGCTACCAGTAGCATGCCTCCTGTCAATCAGCAGGTTTTCCTGACCTATCCAGGAAGGACTCTGGTCTTCTCTTCCTGCCCCCAAGCCCTCCCCTTCCTGACCGGGCTTTCTTGAAATTCTCTGCATGGAAGCCCCAGCGCCATTTCTCCCGACCCGCTCTGATGGACGGGGGATTTGGCTCGAGGGCGTGTATTCCAATAAAGCCTTGCCGAGTGGCTTAATTCCTCTTCTCCTGGTCGTCTAATCTCTACACTAAGAATCTAAATTTATACTATGGCGAGGAGTTTGTAAAAGCTATCCCATGCTAAAGCAGGGAGATCCAATGTTTATCAGAATGGGATAAGCTCAAGTCCAACATACAAGCCTAAAGAACCTTCAATCTAAGGTCCAAAATTGGATTTTTCCTATTCAATACTGCCAATTGCTTTTCTACTTGCTTTTAGGCTCTATTTTATTCCCTCTGCACAAGAATTATGTTTATGTAATTATATTATTGTTACCTAATCTAATTGTAATTGTCAGTTCTCAATACAACAGTAGCAGGACCAACTTCAGAAATTCAGACCTCTATTACCCACAAAATGAATGTGGCTAATTCAGAAAGAACTACACTTGGGTTTCTCAATAACATTGGATTTCAGTGTTTACCAAATGTGGTGTAAAACTTTCACTAATATTTTAGACATTAGATTTCATACTGTGGTAATAGCACTAACAAGAAGGATAGCTTATCTAAGTAGCAAAGCGACTATGATCCAGCCAGCTTGATCATCATCTTGGCTCAGTTTAATAGAGATAGAGTAGCTTATTATAATCCTTTTTTCAGAAGAGATCACTGAGAAATTATGTGCTTTGCCCAAGGTCACATATCTATTAAGTGGCAGAAATGGAGTCATAACCCAGACCATTGTCTAAAAGCCTTTAATCCTTTCTGTTCTCTGCTTATATGCATCTTGACTCTATTAAATCATATTGTTTTATTTTCCCATTTGCTCAAGGACAACATCTTAGATGAACATCTGGATATGATATTCTTTCCATAAACTCTTCAGAGTTTGTTCATTTAAATGAAAGGGTTTGTCAACAGTTAAAACCTCAGACTGCTTCTCAGGAAAGAAAAGGCAAATGGTAACGTTAAAGAAGGAGTGGATTTTTTTGTTGTTTTTGTTTTGTTTTCAGTAACAAAGGATGGGAAATGGAGGTTCCTTTGTGTTAAAATGAATCATTTGTAGTCAGGACAAACCTTTGAAGTCTTCAAGCACTAGCCATTTCCAGACTCCAGAAAGACAAGTCAGCTACTGAACTTGTCTATTTATGTTGCAACCCTCACCAGGTGTCCACAAAATGGGGAAGATCCAGGAATTCTGATTCCAACTTATTTGTAGGGCTAAAGACTTCAGCATAGGAGGGAGGCAAGAGGAATATCAATCCTCAGACAGGGGTGGAGAAGCTAGTGGGAGGACAGTGGGGCAATGTACAAATTCAAAGTTAGGTCTAAAAATAGTCTTTGTTCCTCTTGGGTGGGACAAGGTGAGTGACACAACAGGAAAATGGCTCAAGCCCAGATCTTTGTTTTGAGCTGCTTATATCCCATTAGAAGCCCAGTGTGGTGGCTCAAGCTTGTAATCCCAGCACTTAGGGAGGCTGAGACAGGAGAATCGCTAGTTCAAAGCCAGCCTCAGCAACAGCGAGGTGCTTGGCAACTCAGTGAGACCCTGTCTCTACATAAAACACAAAATAGGCTGGGGATGTGGCTCAGTGGTTGAGTACCCCTGAGTTCAATCCCCAGTACCAAAAAAAAAAAAGAAGTGATAGAACACAGTAGGTTTGCAACCTATGAGTTCCAGGGTTCCTGGACACTTAGTGCGCCAAGGCATAATTGATAAGGGTCTTAAGTGAAGTGCCAATAGAGTGCTACAGGAAAAAGGAGGGAAAGAGGGAGGCAGAAGTCATTTTACCTGGTAGGAATAAGAAAAATTTCAGGCAATAAGAAAGTTTTGCATTTACAGAGGTACATTTAAACTGGGCTTAAAGATAAGAGAAAATTTCAATACATGAAGTACAGAATGTGAATGACAAAAGAAATAAAAACTTTATAACACCCCAAATGGTTAAGACAAAATGGAAATATTTTAACTTATGTGTCTGAAAAACTGGGAAGATAAGTCTGGTTTTGAGCTCAGCTTGCTCATCTTCAGGTCTTAGTTTCTTACTTTCTTACATCTGCTGTCTGCTATGTTGGATCCTCCTTCCGGCCAGTCTTCCCCTAGCAGCAAGATGGCTGCCATTGTCCAATGACTGGGAAGGCTGTATCTAGGACTGCATGTCCAACTATTGCACCAGATTTTCCCCTGTGCAAATGAGCTTAGACTATATCCTAAGGGGAGATTTTGTGTGGAAATAATAAAGCAATTGCTTATTTATTTGTTTGTTTTTGTCTTTGCTGTGCTAGGGATTGAACTTAGAGCTCTACACATACTAGGCAAGTACTCTATAACTGAGCTATACCCCTAGCCTAGCCTGTATATTTCTGTATTTCAATATTAGATTTACCTTCATATTTGTCCCAGCCTCAAGCTACTCTGGCCTCTACGTGCTTATGACTTGATAGGATCTGAACGTTTTTGACCACACATCAATCTATAAATGGTTCATCAACACAAAAATTGTTTTAGAATCTCCTCCCCAAAGAAAACACACTTAGAGCTATTCCATAGGAAACCAAGAACCTGTCAAAGAACTCTGAGGAGAGCTCTGTTAACAAGGCAAACCAAATAATCTATACTTGTAACAAATTTGCAGGCAAAACAATAGAACCAATTGCTTGAGAATTTAAATTTGATGAGTTGAAACTGGGCTTTGAGAATTTAGATTTGATAACTTTTTTAAAAATCTCTGCAAGCAAAGATTCTATAAGTTTCTATAATGGGCATGAAGGTTATTAAACAAACAATAAAGAGGATCATCATAAGTCAACTCAAAATGTGCCGTTTGGCATAAGAATTATTTTAAGATGAAAGCAATAAAGTAAACAGCAGACCAAGAAAAATCCTCTACCTTCCCCCATTTGCCTTTGTGAAGTCATCTCCCTTTCATTCATACCAGGAAGAGCAAAATAATTTCTAACTAGCAGAGAAAACTCTTGACCCTTACAAGTCCAGAGACAGCACCAAGATAAATCTGCATAACAAACCTTATCTTCCATTAGTTATGCAGATTTACTGTGTACATTTTCTGTTCCCAAATTTACCATCTGTAGAAATGTAAAGGTCTTTTCTTTTGTCTTGTCATATCTTCATAATTTATCACACTTTGTTAAAGTAGTATACAAGTCTCCAGGTTTGACTGGCTCTTTGGGGTTTTCATCTCATTTTTGTGAGCTCCTCCTACCCACATGCATATGAAATGAACCTTCTTTCCTGTTAATTCATCTTTTGTAGAATCCCAGCCACTGAACCTAAGGATAAAGGAAAAAATCACACCCCACCCCCAGAGGTGTATTTCATATTGACAAAATTTTTCTTATATCCTTGCATAGCACATGCTTAATAAATGTTAGTGATTTTTTCATGCTCAGGAAATATAAATCATTGGAAGGTATGGACATTATTTATCCTAGATTCACTTTTGACTAAGATGGGTTTTGCTAATGATGTCCTCTAAGTTATCTTTGACAATCTATGAATCAAATCATTATTCTCTAATAATATTATTCATATTTAACACTTATTGAGGGATTTCAGTGTGAGATAGGCACTAATACTATTGCTATTTTACAGATGAGGAAATCAAGACTCAGAAATATGAAATAACTTCCCCAAGTTTACATAGCCCTCAGTAGTATAACTATTCTGTTAATACTACCTCTGGGGCAATGCAGTTTAAAATAGGGTGTAGGAGGAAAGATAAGAAAGGAGCTTAAGGAAAAGTATCTACAGAAATGGTCTCTTGTTGAACAAGACCTTATATTTAGGAGGTACTTAAATACTGGCTGAATGAATGATTGACATAAAATAAAATTGTATGAACATTTAAAGAGGCCAGTCCTTACCCTGGCCATACCTCTTGAGTCTTTTTTTCTATATTTTCCAAAGGGACCAACCTTTTATCCCACCCCAAATTTTGCCATTATTGATTTCTCATTCATTTAACTTTAAGGCATCTTTCATTGGGTAATCTCATGAAATGCTGTGTGTCACATTATGCTTTACATTTTTCTCTTCCTCTTACCCTGTATAATCTGGAGATGGACCAGCTGGCTAAGTAGATCAAATTCCTTTTCTGTCCCACAGTTAATGCAGCTCTATGGCTTTGTTCTGTAAGCAAGGCCAGATGAAGTATTTGTGCAGTGAAACCTCTTGGAACAAAATGTGATCGCTTTTGTAACCATTCTGCCCCAAAGCACATTTATAAGCAAGTAGGTTCCACTTTGTTCCTTTCAAATTCTCGTTTCCATCAGTCAAGCACAGAGCTCTGGAAGATTAGATTATTCTAAACTGTGTGAACGTCATTTGCAGACATGATGTGCTCATTTTCCTGGACCAAGTAGTTCAGGTTCATTCCGATTAAGGATTTCCATGAGCAGTTAAGTAAAATCTTTTCTGTCCTTGACCCTGGAATTAAAACAAATGAGGCAGTAATCCTGGACTGCAATCTGAGGAACCTAAATAAATGTTGATAGAAAGCCCCAAAGTTACTTCCAGTTCTCTGGAGAGCAATTTCAAACAAGATACTGCTTTGATTAAAATCCACAGGCTTGAGTCAGATCCCCCTTAGACCATAATTTGGAAAAACAAATTCTGTTAGAAACGATTGCAGTTTTGGAGAGCTGAGATGGGTCATCTGCAGAGGCAATATGATCACTCTTGCATGTCCTTGGAGTGGGGGAAAGGATAGTCAGGTGGGCAGCATCACTGTTGGGACTGGGTAATAGATCTCCTTGCCTGGGCCCCACTCTGGTTTTCCTCTGGTCAAAACTCTCTCCCTCCACAGGGTGAGAAGTCTATTAAGCCAAGGAGACTCTTCAATCCTGAGATCAGCCTCTCTCACCCCAGAAACATCATCAAATGGCCTGTGGCGAGTACTGTGAGAAACATGCTCACCTGCCCAAATCCAAAGAACAGACTGGCAGACACAAGGTATAGCTAAAGCGAGGCTTTAATGGCAGTCTTGCAAGATCGGGTGTCTGGGTGATCAGGCATACCCCAGAGCAGTTACAATCAGTATTCTATCCCCTGGTGCGCAAGGTCCCTTTCCCAGTTCCTCATTGGCTGAATATTGTGGGGTTCACGATCTTCCTGGACATTGCCTAGGTTTTACTGTCTCCTATTGAGTTATTTCAAGAAATATTCCTTTAGTTGTCTCCACCTCCTTTTATTGTCTTGTGGCCTTCTTGGGATGAGTGCATTTTAGCATATACGCAATTCTGACTTCTTTACCTAAGTTTCAAGCTGAGCCTTCCCCCACCTCCTGTTTGTCAAGGGGCTGTTCAGGGATATGGACTTTGAATCTGCCACATCCGCAGGCTATTGTGTTATAGTGTGAGTTCACTGCTGGTAACCACTGTGTTCCATTACCCTTCCAGCTGTTTTTCTTACATCCCCAGTAATTTTAAATTTAAAGCTAAATACTGTATTCTGAAAATGGACCACAGATTTTTTATGTCTCACAGTGCGAAGTTCTGCTCAGTGCTCCTTGGCTCTGTCCTTCCAAGGGTGGCCACTGCCATAGGCATATCCCTAGACCTGAGACAGCCAAGGGTGACTGTTGGCAGGCAGGGACTAGGACAAACTTTGGTAGCTGAGTCCTAAGGAACACTCATATAACCACTGACGTAATGGTGAGAGACAGTGGTGGGAAGAGAAGAGGAAAAGACACAGGCCTGAGTCTTTCATCTGTACTGTTGCTCCAGGCTCTACAAATGGCAGGACCAAAACCACCGCATTACGAACGCTGACTGATTATGCACCATAACACAGTAGCTGACTATGCACCATGACACATGGGTTTGGTGGTCAATCTCATGCAAATCCACTTCTCAAATAAGGAATGCAGGGGCTGGAGATGTAGCTCAATTGTAGAGTGATCACCTAGAGTGCCTACGCTCCAGGTTTGGCCCCCAGCCCTCCCCCCTCAACACAAACACTCAAATAAGTGATGCACAAATGAAGGCCAATTCATTTGCAATATTAACCAAAGCTTTCAGGCTAATCAGGGTGTTCACATCAGTGTTCAACTGATCCAGTAATTGTTCCAATAAGAAACTATTTATGGAAAGATTCTAATCAGTTTTCTTGGCAAATCACAGCCAGAGCAAGGTTCACGTGACAGGTTGATATACTGAAATATCCATTGGTCCTAGGAACAATGCTAAATACTCATAAACTATTTTTGATCTTTATATCCTCTATAGATTGTTCCCATTTGATTTATGAATCACAAATTCTATCTTCAAATATATTAATTCTAATGATTAGTCAACATTTCTCTTTCCTTTTAGATTTGAATGCATTTCTAGATTATTTTTCCTGCTTGGAATTCATGCCTTTTAAGATGAAACTTTGGAAAAGAAAATCCCAGTTCATGCTTTATTAGACTAAACACCAGAAACAAGATTGGAAGAAAGTGTAGGAGTCTCCATTGGCCCTGAGAAGCCTCACAGCTTTGTAAATCCTTTGAGAGTTGTCTCTACCCCTAGCAGGAGCACGGAACAAGAAAACTGAAATGGAACTTTACAGTTTCTATCATAATTACTTCCCAGCATTTTCTTATTCATGTCTTTGGCTTAGGATCTAGAGTAACTTGCATTGGTGATTATAAATGATTTTTTTTCTATATCCAAGTTTGAAAGCAGATGCTGCCAACAGGATCAAGCTTCCCACCATCCCTGCCAGTGCTTTCCTCTTGGATTCCCTTTTCTATTTCTCTAGCCACAATGAAACAGACGAAGCAGCAGCAGCAGCAGCAGCAATCAGAGTGGTTCTCCTGCTCATGGACAGGACTTAAAAACAAAGTCTGGCAAATAACAGACTATGGCAAATAACATCATATATCTCCATCTTGAAGTTTCAAATGTGTTCTGATGTGTGTACTCAAGGTCTTTAAAATATCAGAGAGAGATAAATAAAAACCCAGGGAGACCAGCATTGAGTGTGTGCTGGCACATGCTCTGATTCCCTTTGTGACTAGTTCTTGTGAGTGTGAGTGTGTGTGTGTTTCCATTTGCATTCAGTTCTTCAGAATGTGTGTGTGAGTGGGTGTGTGTGTCTTTCCATATGCTGATTCCCTTTGTGCTCAGTTCTTCCTTGGATCTGTGGTAGGGGCTGGAGTACAACTATACACAGGTGCTTGACTTTTTTCAACCAGTGGCAAGAAAAGGAGACCAAAGGGATCTGATGGCTGTAGGTAATTGCAAATTTTGCATGTTTCTGAATGAAATCAATTTTTAGGTTGTACAAATGGACATAACTTATGTGTGAAGAGAATGGAAAACCTCACTGTGATTCTACAGCTACTTCCTGACTTGGAGTCCACATTCACCCTGCTACGCACACAGCATCCGAAGATCTCAGAAGATTTTCTAGACAACTCCATGCTTGAGCTTTCCTCTTACCTTTATTTATGTTGCTCTCTCTTCTTGCCATCTATAAATCCTACATATGATTCTTGGACTGTGGTGGGGCCTCACATTTTGCAGCTCAGTGAGATTGGGCAGAAGCCAGAGGGAATCAATCTAGATGAATTTGCTGCCAGAAAAGGAGCAGCGGGTAGAGATGCTCATTGACCACAGTGCCTGGCAAATTCCAGTCATCGACTTAACAGAATAAATAAGCATACCTGGTGAAAAATGTCCCAACAGCTGCAGGAAACAGAGCCCAGAAAACAATAACAACAAACATTTACAGAAATTATAATCATACTCATGCTCCACTGTGAATGACATTTGTATCACCAGAGTAATGAATTGTTATGGTACTTTGATGTAAATATATTAGAGGATGGGATGGGAGGTAGAAGCTAAAATCTTCCTCTACTTTAATGTCTAAAATTGATGAACAAGGGCAGCAAATGCATATTATTTAGAAATATGGACCCAGTACAAGAATAATGAGCTAAAACAGTAGAAAATAGTTGCCTCTGGAGAATGAATAAGTTTGTACAAGAGAACTATAGTTTCAGCAATAAGCTTACTAGTTGTGTTCAACATCTGAAGCCATGTATATGTATTACTCTAATAAAACAACATTTTTCTAAAATGAACTCTGTCCAACTCCAAATGCATTCAAGTCTATGCCTTGGAAGCCAGTAACACTAACTTCCATGCCCTGTCTCAAGACAAAGAATCACAGCATCATCCATCCTACACTCTGCAATTTGGAGCCCTTTATCCCTGTAATTCATAAACAGTGTCAAGGGCAATGAATTCCCCTTATCTGGAAGGACCAAAAAGGTCCATTTTCAACATGTTTTCTGTGCACACAGGCTTTACCCACTGGAGGCCTCATTTATAATATTGTTAAAGGAGGGATTTATGTAATAACAGAAATAATTTGCAATAAGAGGCTTAGTTTGTTAGTTGCCGCCAATGACCATAAATTTGCGTTCTAAATGGAGATGAAAATGTAAAGGTGTGAAATGTTCGATCATTCTTGTTTTTTAAAGATGGGTAATGGTCCCTTGGGAGTTTTACAATTCCTCTCTCAAATTCATTTTCACTTCTTTGCTGTTTATTTGCACATACCTGGCTTCACACAGTAATAAAAGATCTTTATTTATCTCTGTGCTTATCCCTTAGTTACATACCAGATGCCTTACCTGAAATTTGAAGACCAGGGAGAGTCTGCTCCAAACAAAAGTACCAAATCTCAGAGCCAGAGAATTCTCTGAAGACAAAGGATTTTAGATGCGGTTGAAACACAAACCTCGCAGCCAGAGGGTCAGCGGCTAACCAGTGCCCCACCCCCTGCCCAGGGCAACCAAATACCTTAAGGTTCTCAGGGACAGAGATGCCAATAGCACTAACACCAGCCAGTTGAACCATGGTGGTTCTAAAACCAACAATCTCTGGTTTTGGATACTTGCACCTGGGAAGAGCAGCCCAAGCACAGGGACTTTAAGAGCCCTCCTAACCCATTTAGCCAGGCACTCCTTGAAGCAGTTCTTTAGCATGTATGGCTCAGCTTAAGGCTCCTTGTCTTTCATTCCACAGTCCCAGGCTCCTTCTGGGACAAATGCAGAAAGAAGATAAAGTGTGGGAGCTACTTGAGTCACTGAGGTCAAGTGCAATGCTGCCTGTGGAATTATTTGTTCTGTTATCAGAGAAACATTGCATACCAAAGGTGGCAGTGAGTGTGTGACAAACTCTCTGTTGTGTTTGGGATCTGGAATAGCCCCCAAAGCTTGTGCTGAAAACACAATCCCCAGAGCAGCAAGATTTAGAGGTGGGGCTCTAGGCAATGATTAGGGCTCTGATATCATCTGTGAATTAATCCATTTGCTAGATTTATCCATTGATAGCTAAATGGACTAACTGGGTGGAAACTGTAAGGCAAGTGAGGCATGGCTGTAGGAAACAAGTCACTAGAAGCATGACCTTGAACTATATCTGTTTCTACATCTGTCCCTACCTCTTGTTACTGGGCTGCCACAGCTGAGCAGCTTTCCTCCACCGTGCCCTTCTTCACCTCAGGCTGACAGCCAGCCAACCATGAACTGAGACATCTGAAACCATGGACCAGAATAAACTTTTTCTCCTCTTAAGTTGTTCTCGTCAGGTATTTCGGTCACAACAACAAAAAGCTGATGAACACATCTTCATATCCATCATCATGGAATAGAAATCACAAAGTGTATGTTCATTCATCAGCTACTCTGCTACGTCCCAACTTAATGACATTAGTCTAATCACCAACTAGTATATGTCAGCTATGTAGTGACAGCTCCACAATTGTTGGTTAATGACTGTTGAAATCACTTCAGCTTTTTGATCTTCTGTTGTTCCTTACTAAAAATAAGGAGATTGGACTCTGATGGGTAACAATTATTGCTAATATTTATTGAGCACATAACAGATGCTGGGCCTTTTTTGAATTAATTAAATCTTTCAGTTGTCACAAAAATCATATTATCTCCTCTTAACATATAAGAAAATCAAAGCATCAAGAAGTTAAATAACTGGCCCAAAGTAACACATTTGGTAAGAGACAGAATCAGGATTCAAAGTCTCAAAGTCCATGTGTTTACTCACTATGCTTTTGAAACTTTTAGCTTATATTGTTTTTATTATTATCATTTTGTTGCTGTTATTGTCAATGAGAAGATATTTAATTTCTTATTCCAATTCTATATATACTGTTTATATTACTTCCCATAATACTTTGGTCCTCTATGTAGTCAACACTTGAGCCTCCAAACATCACTTAAAAGCGTTTATTTATCATTAAATATGAGAAACCAGGGATTTTAGACCAACCTGTGGATGGCATGAAATAGAGAGGGAGAGCAATATCCTGGATGACAGAATCATCAATTCAAAACCTGCTAATGAGCAACATAAAACAGTTGATCTAACAAGATACAAAGAGTAGGAATAAATATAGTGGTGTGCTAGTGAACAAGCTCTTTGAAAATAAAAGCTCTGCTATGTAGCATTTCCCTGCAATGTCACGGACAATCCTGGGAAAGCTGCTGAACTGTGGGTGAGAAAGCGCAGGACTGGAACTCAGATGGCTGAGCATCAGTCTTACCAGCTGTGCAGCTCTAAGGAAGTTTGTCTCGCTGAACCTGCCTCCCCTTTTGGAAATGGGGAGGAGCCAAGCACCTCACAAATATATTCGGATGATTGGACAGAGGAAAGAGGAAAATGCTTAGCAAACTCTGAAGGCTTGCTCCTTGAATGGGTCTGCAGGCCAGCAGCATCAACACCACCCAGGAGTTTGTTAGAAAGACCAGTCTTCAGGTATCACTCCAGACCTGCTAAAATACAACCTCATTCCACCATGATCCCTGAGGGAACTATATGCATGTTCAAGTTTGAGGACCCCTGCTCTAAAACACTAAACAAATACAACCTGTTGTCATTTGGGGCTCTGTTTTCTTTTCATAGACTGCCAAGGATATAAAAGATGACCAAATTTAAAGGACGGGGCCTTCTCAGAGGTTTCCATAGTCTTCCTTCCCTGGGTCCTGATGAGCTCACAGGTGTGGGGTACAACTCCAACCACAGGCACAGATCATTTCTAGAGAGTCATTCCCTTTGCTCAAGGAGGAACCACTTGAGAGAGTTATCAGCTTATAAAATCCTTCACCATTTTGAGGTGGAAGAAACAATGAAATGTAAACCCACATATACAAAACTATCTCATCCCTTGGGAAAGAATGTTAAATTTGAAACTGATTATAAGTAGCAGCCCAAGTGGAGTTGAAGTGGACTTTAATCTTTCCTGCTCCAGGTGCCTGAGAGCAATAACTAAAGGAAGCAACTCAGAATGAGAGGGCTTCTTGTCATAAATTTGTCTTTTATTAAATCTCTATTTATGTACAAGAGACACATAAGTGTTTCAAGAATACCTGTTTAACTAAGTTGAACACGGTATGGGCTTCCTAACTGCTATCAGGTCTTTAATACGGTTAGGAGCTTGTTAGCATACCAGGGGTTGGATAGAGAATGTGAGAACTCCTTGACTTTAGGCTAGCTTGACTCCATTTTATGAGTATATGTGTGCATGCGCGTGCATGCGAGCGTGCACACACACACACATACCATTGTCACCATTGTTCCTTTTTTTCAGAATAATAGTTATCATTATATCAAATTTCCATTCTCCTGATCAAAAATTAACCATGGGAACATGGGAACACATATACTTCAATAACTTATCAAAGTGTCATTACAGAAAAGGAATGATTCTATCTGTAAGTCACCATCTACAAAAACCTCTTTGCATTGCAAAAGCATTTTAAATAGATGTCCTAAATTTGGTTTAAGAAACAGTCTGTTCCAGAATGTTTATGACTAAGACATGAATAAAATAAAACCAAAACCCATCAATGGAGTATTAGTGCACAGACTTAAATAATTGTGCACTGTTCTAAAACTTCAAAGGTCGAGGATGTGTGTACACAGAAGTGGGCCAAAGAAGAGAAAAATCTTCCACTTGAAGGATGTCTTGACAGAGAATATTCCAGCTGGGCTAGTGTGCCCTTCAGAAATAGTGGTATTTTGGGTTTTATAATTATTTGAAAACACACACACACACACACAAAGAAATCAATGTATCAAATGTACAGTGGCACCTCCTTCATCCTTGAGAAGTTAGGTGCTGGGTGTCAGATGTAGTTTTGGGGTGTCAGATGTAGTTTTTCCTGGGAAGACGTTGGTCCTTGGTCCCCACCAAGTCCTCCCAAGCCCATAAACATGGGAGCTGAGGAAAAGATGTGTGTGCTAAGATACATTTGCATTTCCCAAAGATTCCATATGAGTTGGTTTTATTCTACCTCAGAGAAAGGATTATGTAAAACACTATTGATAACAGTGGACAATCTGGCAGAAGGTGCCCATGTATTTATATGTATTCATTTATATTATGCTCTGAAATCTATATTCACTCAGAATTCAAGCCTGGCTGGCCACGGGGTGAGTCCCTACATTCATTTTACACAAAAAACTTATGGGCTCATCCAAGGGGAGGTCCAGAAGCTTGGCTCTAGGACAAGAAGCAAATTCTGGGTAAGAGACATTTCTAATATTGGGGGTCCAACTTTCAGATCATCCTCTGATCCAAGTGACTTGAATTTAATGGGGCTGAATCCCAGGAAAATGAGGTTGCCAAAAAATATCTGCCTTAGCACTGACACTATCAGAACCAGCCTTCTGGTGGTGACAGGGACAGAGTCCTCCACACAGGCTTGGCAGAGGCAACTGAGCTGCAGCCACTGAGGGTCAGTAACAGCAGTGCCCTGAGCAGCTATGTGTGGCATCTTTGGTAGGCATCAGTGGGTGGGCCACTAAGTTTGGCTATGTTACATGACTAAAAATAACTTCCCAAGGAGCCACAAAAGAGAAAAAGAGAAGAATAGCAACTCTAAAATTATCAAAATTTTAGTTTTGTGAGTGTATTAATGAACTTTACCTTTGCTCTTCCCACCCTGTCTGGTGGGATATGGAAAACAGAGGAAGAATAGAAATGTCTAAGTTTAGGGGAGCATGAGCTGTGAATGTGAATTGGACCCATGCTTACAGAACACCCAGGCAGGACCGTTCAGACCAAGAACCACTCTCCTGCTGGCAGCCTTTACTGCTCAAACCTATCAATTAGGAAGCAAATTGCCAGCCATCTTAGCCAAACCTCTGCAGCTGCCAATGAGCCACCCACAGGCCGCAAGCACAGGTCCCCCAATCTCCTCCTATTCTTTCCTTTGGACTTCTAAGAGAATTTTCACTCTCACTTCTTTATTACTAGACAGCAGAGCAGTGTTCAAGATCCATAGTTTGGATTTTCTTTGACCTTTTCCTGGATCACCATACTATTTTCTTTAAAACTGTAAAGCCAGATGACCAAAAGGAGGTGAATTAAAACCGCTGGGCAAGGCTTTATTGGAAATACACGTTCCCGGGCTGAACTCTCCCGTCCATCAGAATGTGTAGGGGAGAATAGTGCACGTGTTCCAAGTGTTCCGGCGTACAGACAATTTTAAAAGGCCCAGTCAGGAAGGGGAGGGCTTAGGGCAGGAAGAGAAGGCCAGAGTCCTTCCTGGATAAGTCGGGAAAAACCCGCTGATTGACAGGAGGTGCCTCTACTGGTGACGTCAGCGTCTGGCTGCTCCATTCCCCAGCTGCCCTGACTGGGGGCCCCCCTAATTGGACACCCTGGACCCTGAACCGACCTAACAAAAACAATGCATTAGTGCCATTAAAACAAACCTTGGAAATCAAGACTAGATATCATTGTGATGCTCGAGAAAGTGAAGCCATGTAATTCCACTGTAGAAAGAAGAGTGCTGAGGAAACCACTTGAGATCTGCTGTGGAAAGTGTTGGTTTAAGATCCTACATGTGTTCCCTCCTGGTTTACACAGCCTCAGACAAGCAAGCCACTTACCCTGTCTTACATGGATGGAAATAATAATAAATAAGGGGCACATAAATAAAGGGTTCACATAAATAAGGGGATCAAATGAGATGAAGAGGTTTTACTGGAGATGCTTTTAATTTCCTTCCCTCCTTGGGGAATCTGTCTACTGCCATGCCCCAATTTGTAAGGGGCAGCCCTACAGACTTATGACCCTTGTACTTGGCTGTGGCTGATTAAACCCCAGGTGGACAGCTGAGCCATGCTTGACCCTCAGATTCTTTTTCATGGATTTTGAAATTTGAGACACAAACATTTAGATTTGGAGAACCAAATTGAAAGTTGGTAGAAACTTGGGGTCTGTGTTAGTCAGCTTTTTGTTGCTGTGACCAGAACGCCTGACATGAGCAACTTAAAGGATGAAAGGTTTGTTTGGACTCATGGTTTCAGATATTTCAGTCCATGGTCAGCTGGCCGAATTGCTTTGGGCCTGAGGCAAGGCAGAAAATCATGGAAAAAGAGCATAGCAAAGCAGAGTTGCTCAATTCATGACAGCCAGGAAGGGCAGGGGGACAACATGTACTCCCCAAGGGCATGCTCCAGTGACCTACTTTGTCCAGCCACATCTCATCTACCTACAGTTTCCACCACCTCCTAATAGTCCATTCAGTTATAAATGGATTAATCCACTGGCGAGGTCAGAAACCTCATTATTCAATCACTTCCCCAAAACCCCACCTTTGAACACTGCTCCCTTGGGGAACAAGCCTTCAATACATGAGTGTTTGGGGGCATGTCATATTCCAGTCATAACAGTACAAGAGAACATCTGGAGCTTGACGCAGAAGCGCATACCTGTAATCCCAGCGGCTTGGGAGGCTGAGGCAGGAGGCCAGTTCAAAGCCAGACTCAACAAAAGTGAGGCACTAAGCAACTCAGTGAGACCCTATCTCTAAATAAAATGCAAACTAGGGCTGGGGATATGACTCAGTGGTTGAGTGCCCTGAGTTCAATCCACAGTATGCACCCCCCTACCCAAATAAAAGAGAATATTTGGGGGTAGCCATGATGGGTACAAGCAAATTAGTGAGCAGCTAAGCTAGTCTGAAGAAAGAAGAATGAAACAGCTTTGTAGAGAGAATTAGGCAAGATGCCATGTGGTCCCCAAAAGAGAAAGAGATGGTGGAATTAGCCTGTGGTGACTGTCTAGTTCCCATGAAGCCTGGCTATACTTCCTACCTTGGGCGCATAATTCTTCTGCATCATTATACAGTAAACCTGATGTTCTTTACTTATGTTGTGTAACTTTTTATTTCTTGCAAAAAGAGAATGGAAGAGAGAAATAATTGTAAAACCATAAAATGGGAAGTACCATACAAACACAAGATTCGTTTTGTCTTTGATTTTCACTTCGAACTTAGCCACCAACAGGAAAAGGAGAAATGGGTAAATGGCATGGCCTTCCAGGCAAGAGCAGTTGTATGTAATTCCTTCCAAACCCTGAATAGTGACATAAACTCTCATAAATAAGGTATCAGGAATCAGTCAGCTGGGCATTCTGCATAGAAAATGTGCAGACTTAGTAAGGGCTGATATTCGTCACAATTATTGTGGCTATGTGGAAAATCCAAATTCAATCTAACTAAAAAGCAAAATGAAAATGCATTAGTCCACGTACGTCTATGGAGGCATGTCTGACTTAGAAATCTTTCTTTCTCATACCTCAGTTCTCTCCTTTTTGTTGGCTTCATTCTGTGGCAGGCAGTCCACCGTGATGGCAAGATGGCCTCCTGCAGCTCCAGGCTTACTGTTACCAGCTTAATCATCCTTCCAGAGAGGATCTCTTGGCTTATAGCCTTGGGGGTGGTTCTGATTGGCCTAACTGGGTTCACATGCTTACCTACAATCAATCACATTGTCAAGGGAATGTAATCTTTCTTTGCCGGGTCCTGGGTGATTGGTGGAGCGTGGGGATGGCATCAGACTCACCTGATACTTAGAAGTGGAAAGCCCAAGCTTGGTAGTTTACCAGAAGAAAAATCAGGGTGCTGTTACCACAGAAGAGGGTAGCCATGCAAGGAGGACTTTTAAGAGGTTCCCTAACTCTTCCCATCATGATCAATTGAGAGTTAAGAATGAGAAGTGACCCTTTTAAAAAAATTTTTGGCTGGGCACAGTGGCACAAGCCTGTAATCCCAGGACTTTGGGAGGCTGAGACAGGAGAATCACGAGTTCAAAGCCAGCCTCAGCAAAGGCGAGGCGCTAAGTAACTCAGTGAGACCCTGTCTCTACATAGAACACAAAATAGGGCTGGGGATGTGGCTCAGTGGTCGAGTATCCCGAGTTCAATCCTCAGTACCAAAAAAAAAAAAAAAAAATTAAAGTGAGCTGATTGCTAAAAGACATATGGCCTTTTGCTCGAGAAACAAATTCCATCTAGTCCCTACGGTAGGGGAGAGGGCTGTACCTGCTGATGAGTCAGTGACTGTCCTGAGGCTCAGCTTCCCCACCCACAGTCTCCTAGCCAGCTCAGTGAGTCACCCAGGACCCCACCCAGTATGTTTTGCCTTCTCCACAGTTTCCTTGACTCTCCAGGGACAGATGGATAGCTCTTGGAGCTGAGGAAAAGAAGTGGTGTCTTTCAGAAACAAGACCGCCTCTCCCATAAGCAAAGCCAGCAGAGGCGCTGGATGAGGTGGGCGGGGTGGGAATTACTCACTTGGCAGTTTCTGGTGCACTTAAAATCAGAGTTTTTTAACTATAAAAAGCGGCTTCATACGTAAGTTCTACCTTTTGGACCCAGACAGCTCAGGTGTCTCTTTCAGCTTGCAGCCTTCTCTTTCCTCCCTTCCATCCCCTTTCTCCTTCACCCCTCCCTGCACTTTCATGGCACAATGTCAACGTCATGGTTACCTGGCTTTTTGTATTATGCGATGGCTCACTGTCTGGCTGTCTGGCTCATCCACAATGGTACAAAAAGGTCAGGCCGACCCCATGCTTCTGTTGTTCCCTAGCACCTAACACAAAGTCTGGCTTTCTACAAGAAAGTCTCCAGGGATGTGTGTGAAGTGAGTGAGTAAATATGAGCCAAGTGCTGCAGAGCTCAATGACACTGAAGGGTCATCTGCACTGGGGTGTTCTCATGTCTGTTTGTAGTTGTTTTGCTTTATTTCTTGTCTTACCTCTAGGAGGTGTGACTAACAGCCTTTTTCTTTTTCACATAGTCTTGACTGGCTTCTTTACTGTAGATAATTCCAGATACTGCTCTGGACAGCCAAGAGTGTCCACATGTAACAGGAAGTGTTTCTCAGCAACTGCAGAGGATGATGGGCCTGAGATCTTAAAATTCACGTCAGTGGAAATACTACAGCAGCCTAATTACTAACATAATGCACTCAATGTTTGGATACAAAAGGAAACATTCATTAAATGCTTTCTGATTAATGTGCAATTAATTTAGATGCTTATGCAGTTGTGCTGTACAGAATTAGATGCAGCAGTATAAATATAAATGATGAATAATAAGCTATAGCTGACTATCTGGGTTCTGGAATCCTCTAATAGGCAATAAGCCATTTGATTTTTTGTAGTTTCTATTGGAAGCCATTTAGAGTTTTTTGAAATGTGCTTGAAGAAAAGAATAATAACCAAATAATAACATAATCATAATCCTATTATTCCAAGTAGTAACAAAAAATAATCACAGTGAAAGAGTGAGAAGAGCTTAAATTTGTTTTAATGTATCTCTTGCCTTCCTCTCTGGTAAGCAAGAGGACAATGGTTCTCTTTATGTACTTCTCACTTACTGCATGTTAACTGATCATCTATTGTGTGCTAAGCAAGATGTTTTCTAGGTGGAGAAAATGGTAAATGGACATATAAGTAACTTACCCTAAGCATAATGGACTGAAACTCAAAATGAGAGAATTCTCAATGTCTTATTTATTCATTCAAAATAATATCTTCCCAGAGGCCAAACTTAATGATGGCTATATTCACAGTATCTTCCTTTATTCTTACTGTATCAAACCACTTTACAAAGAGGCTTCAAATAAACATGCCATTTAATGTTCACCAAAATCCTTGGTGTAGGTGAGACTATTATGAATCCAATTTTGCAACTGGGAGAGTGAAACCCGGAGAAGTTAAGTGAATTATCCAGGGTGACACCAATGACAAGTTATTGTACTAAGACTAGCACCAACTCTCCTGGCCCTGTGTTTAGTTATCTTCCCGGTTAATGTGCATTTTAAACTGTAGGTCAGATTGGTGTAATTTAAAAATGGCTCGAGAACTCGACTCTGGTGAAGACAAGTCATCACAAGTCTTTCTAAAATAGGATCTCACTTCATATTTGTGTGGGACCATAAAGAAATGGAAAGACTGAGACTGTGATCGTTAGCACCCATCCCTTCATCCAACTGCATGTCATTAGAACTGACAAAGACTGTCTCCTTCGCAGAATCCAGCCAAGAAAACATGGATTTGTGTACTCAACACTGCTGGTAAATTGAAAGTCTCTGAAGCTGCGTTTCTACAAGCTTTAAACAACCACTCATCAAAAATGCACAAGGTTCTAAATCCTCAGATGCTTCTTAAGAGCACAATTGGCTCTTTAGAATCAGACACAAAAATCAATGATACATGCCCTTGAAGAAATGAAAGCCAAAACACTTAGCTTTGCCAAGGGAAGATTTTACTGCTGTACTCCTTGGAGTGAGGCTGATATGCAGCATTCTTAAGTGAGCTGTTAAGCTCTGGCTCCAATACATGTAATTTAGTGGCTGGCGACAGAAGATTCCACCATGTCTGTCCTTCTGGCTTCCCTTTAGTCTGTATTATGACTAAATGGCTTCTGATCAGCTTACAGGTCCTGAAGAAATACCAGTTACCAGGGCCATTGATACCCTAGTGCCTTTTGGTGGGGGTGGGCAGGGGATGTCCATATCTGAGTTGGTGGTTTCGAACTCCAAAAAGTAGAAAGAAAGGAAAAACTTCTCAAAGGTAAGTGAGTAGTGTAGTGGAAATCTCTTATCCCTGCTGGAGCTAGTGTGCCTTGTTTTCTAATCTGCATAATGGGGAAATAGAAATAATTGCCTTCACTCTCAACATCATAGGTTTGTCAGAATCAACTGCCAACAGAATTGGGTGTTATTGTTTTTTTGTTTGTTTGGGGATTTTTTTGGTTTTCTTTTTTGGATTTGTAATTCCAGGACTCAAACAATGTGTTATTGGAAATTTATCACTAAAGATGAAATTCAAAAATTGCATAGGAGAAATAAATTAGAATAAAAATTTGAAAAGAGGTTTAGGAATATTATGAAGTTTTTGTTTAAAAATACGGGCAGGATATAAACCCAGCGACTTAGGAGGCTGAGACAGGAGGATCACAAGTTCAAAGCCAGCCTCAGCAACTTCACAAAGCATTTAGCAACTCAGCAAGACCCTGTCTCTAAATAAAATATAAAAAATGGCGAGGAAAGTGGCTCAGTGGTTAAGCACCCCTGGGTTCAATTGTCAGTACCAAAAAAAGAAAAAAGAAAAAATTACTGGCAGGTTGAATGCCTGCATGCCAGTCTTTGTAAGTGAATTTTTATGTTTCAGTTGTTTAAAATAAAACGACCAGAGTTTTCAAAGTCTTATTTGAGTACCTGTATTAGAACTCATAGAAATTATTAGAATTCTATTTATTTATGATGGATGATTATTTTACAATATTCCATATTATGGGGCTATTAAAGTACTATATAGAAATATAATCTTAAATAATTGGCAAAGCAGGGAATGAAGGTACTTTGAATTACCTGAAGTTAAAAAAACAGTACCTATTTTTCATGGTTGAACTTACCCTATGTTATCACAAAGGGCACCTGGTGGCAGCATGTGGTATTTCAGCTCAGCTCTTAAGGACTTTTATTTGCATGTTTTAAAAATAAACTTCTTATTTCAGAACAGTTTTAGATTTACAGAAAAATCACAGAGCACACAGAGTTCCCATAAACTCCGTGCCATTTCCCCAATTATAAACACCTTCGTTAGTGTGGCATGGTACCTTTGTCACAATTAATAAGCTCATGTTGACAGGTTATTATTAACTGAAGCCTGCCCTTTAGTTAATTCTCTATTCAGATTCCCTTAGTTTTCACCACCTATCCTTTTCCATTCCAGAGTCCCACCCCGGATGCCATGTTACACAGTTAGTCGCCACGTCTCTTCAAGTTCCTCTCTGCTGTGTCAGTTTCTGAGCATTGTCTTGTTTTTGAAGACCTTGACAATTTGGAGAAGTACTGGTCAGATATTTTGTAGAGTTTCTGTCTCTCAGTTAAAATTTGACTAATATTCTTTTCGTGATTATACTGGGGTTTTGAGTTTTGGAGGGAAGGCAGGTATTTAAATGACTGAAGCCTGAGGCCACACCAATGAAGTCATAACTCTCTGGCATAAAGAAAAAGCCTTTGGGCTCAAAGCAACATGGTCCACAGTGGACAGCTCACAGATAGGAAAGTGTTGTAAATACAAAGAGAATCTTCCAACAAAGTCTCTTCTCCCAGTAGTGCTTAACTAATCCCAGCATGCCTCAGGGTGCCACAGGGTGCCACAGGTCGGCTCACTATCTTAAGTCCTTTCTTCCTGAAGACTTTCAACACACTCATATTCACTTTCTGTGGGGAAACTACATCTACTCTTCCAACAGGATTTACTGGGAATACTGAATGGAAATTCCCTTAGGGCAATATGACTGAACTACAGTAGATATCTGAAACCCCCATATTATCCTGAGCATAAGCATATGAATAAGAACTGGGAGAAAAGGAGTCAAATTAATGGACTCTCTCAGCCACACCAATCACCTGCTGTTCTATGCGCATACTCTCAGTGACTCCAGAGGCTAAAGCAAGAGGTTCACAAGTTTGAGGCCAGAGTGGGCAACTTAGTGAAATCCTGTCTCAAAATTAAAAAATAAAAAGTAACGAGGATATAGCTCAGTGGTAAAACACACCTGGGTTCAATCCCCAGCACCAAAAAAATAAAAAAATAAAAAGACATGGAAAGACAACTCCAGTATCTAGACCCAAGTCATGCTGGGACAAGTCAATGCTACAGCTCAGGAGAACCAAACGTGAATTTGAGTCTAAGAAACTAGAGGAATCCTGACATACTCCTCCCAAGAATTGACTACCTTTTTCCATTTTCTTCAAAGGCTGTGCTGTTAAACATGAAAGGAAAAGTGATTTTCAAAATATAATAAAATTATAAACATTATATAATACAAAGGCATATATTTGATGTGCCATTTGGTTTTCATTTTTTATGAAAATGACTTGATTTATGTGTATTTAGTTACTTAATCCCTTCATAATCGCATTGTAATCTTCCTGATTCTGTTCTATGTGGATATAATTGCTTGTATTTATTAAGAAGCTTTCTATGTTTTACACACTTTATCTCAGTTAATACTGTCTGTTGTAAATACTCACTGTCCTCATCTATAAATGAGGAAATGGAAGTTTAAGGAATTTAAATAACTTGCCAGAGGAGACACAGATAAAGTCAGGATTTGGACTCAAGGCTAGGACCACCTGGCTCCAGAGATTAAACTATCTTTGTATTAAGTTTATTTTAAAATGTTCTGTAAGAGCAAGAACCATGTCTTTTTTTTTTTTTTTTTTTTTTTTTGTATCAGGGATTAAACCCAGGAGCACTTAACCACTGAGCCACATCCTCAGCCCTTTTTATTTTTGATTTAGGGGCTTGCTATGTTGCTGAGGCTGGCTTTGAACTCACCATCCTCCTGCCTCAGCCTCCTGAGCCATGAGGATTATGGGCATGCACCACCATGCCTGGCAAGAACCATGTCTTTTCTTTCTTTTTTTTTTTTTTTGGTACTGGGGATTGAACTCAGGGCACTCGACCACTAAGCCACATCCCCAGCGCTATTTTGTGTTTTATGTAGAGACAGGGTCTCACTGAGTTGCTTAGTGCCTCGCCATTGCTGAGGCTGGCTTTGAACTCACGATTCTCCTGTCTCAGCCTCCCTAAGTGCTGGGATTACAGGCTTGAGCCACCGCGCCTGGCTCCATGTCTTTTCTTAATGTTGAGGTAGCACAATAATTTCTACCCACATGGCACATATTTAGTAATATCTAAAAATCAGAAAAAGGAAGGTGTATTATTACTGCTGATTATCATTTTGAAGGTAAAAAATCACAAGCCTCATTTGCATTGACCAACAATAAGACAAGGAAAGACCTATCATTCAACTGCCCTGTTCCCTAAAGTACAATGAGAGCAGCTTGATTTTCCAAGTTCTAAAATAGAGCCCAGTATCAGAAAATTGGAGGTATTATAAAGCCAACAAATCAGGAGACATCAAAAGATGTTTTTCTTACCTTTCCAAGAAAAGAGGCCATGCCATGTCTTAGGAGTTCAGATAGGGAAGCACCCAGGTTCTTCAGGAGGCAGAGGGAGAGGGAGGAACTGCAGGTTTGAACCTTTCTTGTAGTGTCCAAGGAATGCATGAGCAAGGCAATGTAAGCTAGAGTAGCTAGTTTGAATAGTTTCAGCAGGCCCTGTGGTACATGGACTTCCATCTTCACCAGGAGTATATCCCACCCAGACAGAAAGTTGAGTGCCCATTGAGCACTGTAAAGAGCTGCAACTCTTTCTCTTAAATCCATTTCATTGGCAAGCTACACTTGTACTCTAGTATTAACACACACACACACACACACACACACACATGCGCACACACACAGTTGGCCTCAATGTGAGCTCAGCGTCAGACACTACTTACTTCCTCCCCCACCACATCACATATTCTCAGGAATCTATGTTTAGCAGGTCCAAGTTGAAATGGCCTTTGTTTTTTTCCCAAAATCTTTGAAACACAATAAGACAAAAGTAGTACTAGTCCTGCTTATTTTGACCTTATAGCTTCCTTAATACCAGAAGTAGTATTTCCAAATGCAACAGTACCATTTACTTTCCAGAAAGAAAGAAATGCTTTCTTCAGAGTCATGACAAAATCAAACACCACATTCTCTCAGATTCCAGCAAACACTTTATTCTGCTCATTAATGTCTCAAAACTGTTGGAAGCCAAAGCCTGAAAAAGTCCCTCAGCAATAAATGTGAAACGTTTCACAGAAAAACATGAAAAAACTTGCAAGAGGATCTGTTTCTGTTAACTGAATTTCTGAGCATTTTTCTTTGGTGAAATCCCCAAACTTGAATAAATTAGACACAGCGTCGATAAAAATAAAAGAAGTAGTCTGTGAAGAATATCCCCGCAAAAAAGGGATCTGTTGAACAGTCAGCCAGATCCTGTCAGAATAGGAGAAAAGAAAGACGAATGTAAAAATTAACTGTGAAATATTTTACTTATTTATTCAGTGATCAATTTCTTACTGGAAAAAAAAAAAACCAAGCTTACTGGTGCAGCCACACGGAAATGGTATGCGCTGTCAGAGAATGGGGCGACAGGGAGGCTCCAAATGTGCTGATGTCCCTAAATAATGAATGAGAAAGATCCATTTCATAATCATACTCCACACTGCACTGGGAGGAGCACAGGCCGAGAAGGCATTTCCTTGGCGACTGTAGGAGAGGTGTTTGCAATAACAGCTTTGAATAGGTGTCACTAGAACAGTCTGCAGCTTCTAAAGGACAGGAGGAGGCTGAGGCAAGCTCAGGTTCAGTGTGTCCCTCCCTCATCAGGGGACAGAGACCACAGTTCTAAGCATACTTCACTGGAACAGAGATATAAGGTCAAGGAGCCAGAAAATATTACCTGTGTCATCTCCTGGAAGACTTCTCCTTGGCTTTGAATCTCTTTGATTTCCCTTTTACTATGGAAACATATATTTCCAAGGGTGAATTTGCACTGGAAGATGATCAATGGCTCTGTTGTGCTTCAAGACACAAAGGAAAGAGAGGACAAATGGAGCAGCAGTTCCCAGCTCCTACCAGGCTACACCCCAATATAAAGAGGGCCTGTTGGGAATGTAACTCAGAAATCCCTTTGAAGTTCACAATAGGCATTTTATTATACAAAGGTTAGTGATCCCAATAGACTAGCTTACATCTCATTATTACAGAAAGCAAGCCACCCTCAGATAACTACTGAAATACCATACAATGATTTGTAAAACCTAATGTCATGACTTAGATCACCTCACTTCAGAACTTAATATTTCCAGAGATTTTTAAATAATCTTTGGACATATTCCTTCTCTTCACACTGATAGCTAAATTTACACTTACCCGAAGTGTCTAAGATTTTAGACTCTGACAACTCCTGCTCTAGGTAGATATTATTTGAAATAACAAGGCAAACAAACATAAGTAGGGGTTTAGGGGTGTCCCATGAGAAATTACCAGGTTTTAAAGTTATCAGAGTAGAAGGCCTGCAAGAAAGGATGGTTCCTCTCTGGAGACTGACTCATTAATCATCACTAAGAGGAAGAGATCCATCTTTCTTTGGAAACAATACTTTTGCTCAAATAGGAACAATTTATAATCTCAGTTGAGTTTACAGTAGTTCCCTCCCTTATCCCTGGGGAGGACAAGTTCTAGGACCCCCCAGTGGATGCCTGAAACTGCAGATAGTACTAAACCCTATGTAGACTGTTTTTTCTTACACATACACACATGTGATAAAACTTAATTTATAAATTGGGCATAGTAAGAGATTAACAACAGTAACCAGCAATAAAATAGAACAATTATAATAATGTACTGCTTAAAATTTATGAATTATTTATTTCTAGAATGTTCCATTTAGTAGTTTTGCACTGTGGTTGTTATGGTTTGGATGTGAGGTGTCACCCAAAATCTTATGTGTGAGACAATGCAAGAAGACTTAGAGGTAAAATGATTGGGTTATGAGAGTGTTAACCCAATCAGTGAATTAATCCCCTAACAGGGATTAACTGAGTGGTAACTGAAGGCAGGTAGGGTATGGCTGGAGGAGGTGGGTCATTGGGAGCATGCTTTTAGGGTACATATTTTGTATTTGGCCAGTGAATTCTCTGCTTCATGGTGGCCATGTCTGAAACCTCTTTCCCTTTCCACACTCTTCCACAAAGATGTTCTGCCTCACCTCAGGCCCCAAGGAATAGACTATTGACTGAGACCTCTGAAACCGTGAACTTCAAATAAACTTTTCCTCCTAAAATTGTTCTTGTCAGGTCTTTTAGTCACATCAGCAGAAAAGCTGACTAAAACAGTGGTTGACCATGGGTAATTAAAATGGTAGAATGAGAAACTATGGATAAGACAGGACTATTGAATGTGTTATTTTAAAATCAACCATATTTTTAAAATGGTTCATAAGCTAAAAGGCCTGATTTAATGCCTTAAGGTGTTCTTCTGCCACTTCAGAAATTATAACGTATAATCTTATTTCCTTCCTTGAAAGCTAGAAATGAGTAAGGAAATGCTATTCCAGGTCACTTAAGCAGTGCTAGGGAATAGTACATTTAGCTCTCTCTCTGCCTTGAAAGATGGTGGATTCTGTCATGAAACATTAGCTGCTTGAAACAAATCTTTCCAAGGGAAGCAGTTGAGCTGAGCCTCTTCATATGGGCAAAGCAGATGAGAGAAGGTATACAGTGAGACATACAGTGAGGCCCGAGTGAGACAGAGGGGTGATGGAGGATGATGGAGGGGGAATAACTGAGGTAGGAACAGGGGAGAGTAGGGAGGACTGAGGGAAGGGAAAGACAGGGAGGAGAGAAAACATGGAGAAGGAAAAAGGAGAGACTAAAATCAAGAGACATGATTTCTTCATGGCACAATTTTTGAGTGAACTGGGCTGAAAAGCACATTATTTCAAATATTAGATAAGAATAGGTTAAATTAGAGTTCTGTGATTTTGAAGGGAAGGTAGTAAATTAAAATTTACCATTTACTGAGTGCTATGAGTGGTGTTATGAGTCAGGAAGGGATGATGCTCTTCCACATCTCCTCTCCCAGGGGACACAGCAGAGGGAGGGCTGTGTTAGAAGCCCAGGCCAACCACTTTCTAGCTGTGTTTCAGAACACATTTTTTTTTTAACCTCCCTAAATGAGAGTTTCCATCTATAAAACATAAATTGAAAAAATGCCATCCTGGGAGGGTTGTTTTGAGGATTCTACGGCCCAGTATTAATGTGTACAATACCTGGCACAGAGCCTGCGCTCAGCAAATGGCAGCTGCTCACTTCCCCAGTGTTAACAATAATTCCCCTGCAGCTCTATGTGCCATGGTATAATGTAATACTCATTTTATGGAGAAAAGCTTAGGGAAGATAAGTGACTTTTCTAAGATCATAAGATCAGTGAGAGGGACATAATCTGAACCCTGGTCTGCCCAATCCCAAACTCTGGCTCCTCTTTTTATTCGCTCTAGTCCTGGAGCAAAAGGGTGGTACCTGCATTAATTAGCATTGCTTACCAGGGTCTCACCAAAATATGCAGCCCCCCCTATTCAGGGGCCAAGTTATTAGCAATATCCCACTCCAATCTGAAGGGAGACTATCAGAAGTTTGTAGCCCATGAGCATGGAACCAAAATCACTCCCACCTCGCAGGGGTGAGTGTGGCCTCCTTTCCATTCCCTGGAGGAACATGGGTGTCCGCAGCTCTCATTCTGAAAACCTTCTCTCAGCTCACCACCCCTCCACCCATCATTAGTAAATGCCCACGGATGGCTTTCTACCTCCCAACCTACTGAACAAATTGTGAAGTAAATTCAGACATACTGTTCAATTAAAAACCAAGCTTGTATTTTATACCATGTACTTACTTGATTTCCAGAGAGAATTTGACATTAGTAGGTGTGTACTTATTAACAGGAATATTGTAATTATAATGTCCAGGTCTAAATATGAAAAAATTAAAACCACAAATCAAAATATGCAAGAAAGATGTCAAAAGGCTTTTTGCCACTCACTATTTATATGGAAACTGTGAAATATTATATAATAAACAATAAATATAGGCAACTGAGTTTAACCTGGTATAGTATTTTGGTTTTCAGAGACATGCTTGTCAAATTTTAGAATGATCTCATTCATATCTTAGTATAAAATACATCATAAAGATTATACTTTTTTAGAACATACAGAAAAAAAAAATCAAATCCCAGACCAAATATACAAATAAACACAAGGGAAATGACTTCAGTCCCCATTACAAAGATACAGATTTCAAAATGAGGCAAAGGTCTCAGACTCAGGTTTCCCCTGGGAAGGAGGACTGGTAATAATAAATGCCCATTTTCAATCTTAAATCATTTCCTTCAAAACAATGGATATGTTTTCAGCCTTATTTTTTTTCTCTTTTTTGGCACCAGGAATTGAAATCAGCCCTATTTTGTGTTTTATGTAGAGACAGGGTTGCTGAGTTTCTTAGCGCCTCATCATTGCTCAGGCTGGCTTTGAACTCGCGATTCTCCTGTCTCAGCCTCCCAAAGTGCTGGGATTAAAGGCATGCGCCATCGCGCCTGGCTCAGTCTTTTTTTTTTTTTTTAACCTGATAAAACTTAGACTTTAAGTCAATGGTCCTGAGTTATAAAAACAACCTATATGGAAATATAGGAAAAGGAAATATGTACTTTTAGAACCTGAATCTACTACAATTATCATAGCCCTGATTACCATTTAGTAATGAAAAAAGTTTTAAGATAGAATTGTTCATCCATAAGTTTCTCTTCAGTCTTCAAATTTAAGAGATACTTGGGGAAGTGGATAGTTCCACTGATTCATATTATAATGAAAAATCCCAGGGAAAAATATGGCATATTTGTATCTAAAATAAAGTGTTCCTTATGACTGGTCATCCTGTGAATTATATAGGAAAATAACCTTAATTACATGATGAACTAATTTAAAATCAGGTAAGCAGGAAAAAGAGCTAGTCATTTTAGATTAAGTTGCTAAAAATGTAAAAGCAAAAATATAGGGAATTGAAAGAACTGGCATTTCACAATGTATAGAAATATCAAAATAAAACATCACGCTGTGCACTTTGAATACAGACAATTTTACTTTACCTCAAAAAGAAAACCAAAAAAGATAAGAGTGCTACTTGTTTACCAAATTGAAAACAGTGTTCTCTCAGTGAATGAATGTATTAAAAATATATATAGAGAAAGATCTGTCTTGGGATGAGGAGTGTTTTGTTCCACTATGGAGCTTAGATGAATGGAATTCATTTCCTATTATGTGCCTCCCAATATCTGCATGCTTCACAGCAACCCAGCTCAGTTGATAATAGTCTCACCTTATAGATGAGAAATGAATATGCAAAAATAAACATTTTGCCCAAGTCCTAGGATTTGAGCCTGAATCATCTGATTATTTTTTATTATATCATCCTACATTAATTAATATCTGCCTCTGATACTTATTACATGAGTGATCTCAGACAAACTTTTTCAAAGTTCACTGAAAACTACATAATAGGGATAAATAATACCAACCTCTTAGGGCTTTTGTGAGAATTCTGTGTGATATGAATAGATGCACCATAAACAAATTATAAAGCACCAAATAGTTATTTTTATACCTCAGGCCATCAACTTAGAGCCAATTTCTATCCAGTTGGAAAAGAAATAAGGCTAAAAATCCACAGGATTTGTGACACCAGTTCAAAATATAGGCCTTGCTTTAAAATCCAATGAACACTCAGTAAAACATTTACCAAACTAAGAAAAAAAAGAATCACTCCCCATTCTTAATGCCAATAACCTGCATTTGTGCTTACCGGAGTGCCTTGCATTCTATCCTAGATGTATCATCACCCCATACATGGCATATGACACTGCAGATGGATGTTGCTGATAAACTTTTGCAAAATCTAGATTTTTTTTCTCCTTACTGAAAAAGCTAAGTCATATTTTTTCCAGGAATTAAAATAATGATAGCCCTAGTTACTAAAATATACAAATGTCAGCTCACTCATAACCCGGAGCCATGAGTAGCCATGTCTATCTTTCTTGTCTATAAAATTAATGAGCAGCTCTGTGCCTGTGGCATATGCCCTCAGAAAGTCAGCCTCAGAGATGCTTCCTAGGCATTTTGCTTTGGATTTATCCATTAAAGCAGGAGACTGGAATCACTGGGCTGTGGTTTATTGACATTTGCTAATACCAACCACTCTATGATTCCCTTCTCCACCATGTAACCAATGTGTTTTCACTTAAGGAGTAATGGAAGCACACATTGATTTCAACATGTAGCTTTAGATTTTATTCCAGTCTCAAAGCTGGAGCCCTGAGTAAATTCTGGAAAGAACCAGAGCATATTGGGGAGGATCACCTACCCACACAGAAGGCTTCTACTGCAATACCGATGATCTATTATTTGCTGGATTTCCATAATCTGAATAGAAGTAATGGTTGTATCAATCCCTGAATTGAGAAGAAAGAGAAAACAAAGTAAACTCTTGTGCAGGAAAAGAGGTCTGTGCTGGAACAAATTGCAGAATATAAAATAAGAATTTCCCAGATAAATGGATTCTATTTGCATTCAAATGGGAAAAGGAGGAGGAGAAGGGGTCAAGGTCTGTTTGTTTGTTTTTTGGTATAGTAAATTTTAAGAAAGCCAATAAAAATATAGGCTCCAGTAAACAGCCTCCATAAGATCCAAAAGAATTTCTGGACCATGGAAATCCTATTAAGTCAAAATTTTGAAAATGGAGGTAAAACATGAAATGCAATCCGATTCTGAAAACAGAAAACGAACTAAAAATACTGTCAGAAAAAAAGAGGAAAACGAGAACTTTAAATAAATTATTTAAATCCACAAAGATCAGCCACAATTTGTCTGGTGGTGAGTGACCATTTTTAATGCCTCATTAATGGTCAAGCTGACATCGATTATAAAAACCTAGCCCTATGAGTGTGTGTGGCAGATGGGTGTATAGCAGGTGTGGTACAGCCTTTGTTCCTGTTTCCCACCCCAGTAGTGCTTTTACAACGCATGATTCTACCTGGCCCCACAAAGCCCAAAAGAGTGTCATTTAAACGTCAACTTACAGTCACTCTGCCAGTCAGAGTGGATGAGCGCATCTCTTGCAGGAAACAAATTGCTTTTGTCTTCTAAAGAGGAAAGACATCTGTCAATCTAGAGAGTTTGTTCAGGATGAGAATAAACCCTGTAAGTCCTAGTTTGTCTTTCTAAGTTGAATGTTTCTCTGTTTTGAGTTGAAATGCTCATTCCTCCAATCATATATTGAAGTTCTAAACCCATTCCCCAAAACATGATATTATTTGAGGATGAGGCCCTTACAGAAGTGATTAAGTTTACATGAGGCTTTTAGAGTGGTCTAATCCAACTTGACTGGTGTCCTCATAACAGCAGATTAGGACAAACAGGGAGGCACCAGGGCACTCAGGCCCAGAGGACACAAGAAGGCAACTATCTGCAGACCAAGGAACAAGGTCTCAGAAGAAACCAGACCCTCAAACACCAAGATCTTGGACTTCAAGCCTCCAGAACTATGAGAAAATAAATTAAGGGTAACTTATGCAACAGTAGCAAACTAAGATACCATCCCAAATTGACCCTGTAGCTCACAGCTCCTTCCTTTCAAATGCCATACCACATTTTACTGCATAATTGTCGCAGATTTTATACCAATTTTTTTGGCAAAAAAAAAAAAAAAAAAGAGGCACTACCACTATGAGAAGCTTCAAAAAAAATTGTGTCAGTATTACTTAAAAATTATTTATTACTAAACCGTCTTTGGTGCAAGATTATGATGCACAGAATACTCATGAATACATGTTAAAACTGAACAGTCCAAATCAACGCACATCATTTCTTCATGACAGTTTAGCAAATACTTTTCTGGTCTGAAAAAAGAAAAAACAGTTAACACATTAGTCATTAGTGATATGTTGCATTATCATCAAAATATTCCATTTGAGAAAATTTGCTACAGTGTTGTGAAGTATGGACTTAATCTTCCATGTCCGAAGATGCTGCACCACTATCTTTGGTTTGGTTATGGGACACGTGGTCCTCAGCCTCACTGGCATACTGCAGCGTGCTACACAAAGCACACAGGTGGGCTTTCAGAAATACACTGACAATACGCTGTGCTGAGAATTCTACCTGGCAGCTTGTGGCATGTGAGAAGACAAATGCACATCCATATGCCACTGTGGAATACATTGTGCTCTTTACCTTTTAAGCGGCTTGATGAACAGAATTATACCATGTGACCATTACATGAGAAAAGGTTATAAACCAATTTTTAGACTGAAAAAAAGAGTGCACAAAAAAGTGGCGAGAATTATGCGGTAAAATATGGTAGCACTTATTACTGAACCACCCATGTGGCCATCAATCAGTGACCTATGGGTCACTATACTCTAGTGTATTACACTCAAGTGTGTCTCTGTATTTTCACTTAACTTTTTTTTTTTTTGTCTGTATTTTTGGCCACTTCAAAATAGGGAACCTCTATTAATATTCTGAATCCTCTGAAACTCCTGGCACAACGTCTTGCTCCTATTATATATATTATGTAAATCACTTTTCTCTGATTAATAACAAGCTAATGCTAGTTTTATTTCTCATTTAGTTTCTGGATCAGTAGTATTGATAATCAAAATCATTAAATATAGATTGTCTGGATTCTTTTCCATGCACCTTAGTGTTACTATCTCAGGATTCTACTTGTCTGCTGAATTTGTGGGGAGGGGATCATTATAAACTGTGGCAATAGAGCTACAGATCCACCTTGCTTCCGCTGAGCTGTGTTTTCAGGTTCTTGGAGACAGAGACCCTCTATAAATAGGATTTAGAATCTGACCAGATAAAGTATTTTTTATAAAATAGTAGGGTTCAGAAGAGAGAATAATACAGATAACAATTATGAAAATGGTTTTTCAAAAGTAGAAAATAAATTTTAAATCCTCTAAAAACACCTCCAACTTGTCACTTCTCAGAAGCAAGACTCTTCAACTCTGAAAGGCTGCTTATTGGAAAGCCATAAATCTTCCTGGAGTCATATAGGAATAGCTCTCAATTTATAAATGCCTTCCAGCAATATTCACTATGAGCTTATTATCCATTCCCAGTGATTTTCATTATAAAATTGGAGATATAATTCATAATTGGCACCTGAGACCTCCCAATAAACTAAATTAGAAACTTATGGAGAAGAGAGATTTAAGATGGTGTCCAACCAAAGTTTATTCTGCCATAATAGAAGGTGGATATTGTACTACTTATAAAACTGTGTTGATGGCTGAGTTCCAATACAGCATCTCAGATACCTTTCTTTTGTCCTATTAAACCAGATTCATATCAGGAAGTAATCAATGAACCCCACCAATCAGTGGCTAAGTCTTTTAACACAGAAGGCCTTTTTTTTTTTTTTTTTTTTGGCCATTTGCTCTTCTCAGAGTTCTGGTCTCAAAAATAAAATAAATTCCAGATGCCTTTTGCGCTGTGATTTTTTAAAAAAATCTCATCAACTCTTACAATCTGGAGAATTCCATAGATTTTCCCCCACAGAATCTTTGCTTTTTAAAATCCAACTCTTCTGTCTACGTAAGTCTTTATTGATTTCATGGATTAAAATCCAATCTATTGCATTCAGTTGGTTCCTCAGAGTGGGAGCTCAATATTATAAAATGCTTTCTAAATCCTGACTAGTCTTACCCAAACCTTTAACCAAATGCGTATGGTAGGGGTAAGATCAGGGCAGGAGGGCAAAAATAACTTTTCAGAAAGACACTTCACAGAGACATCCATAACCAACTTAGAAACAAAAGAAAAATAATGCCTTGAGCTCAGCATGTCATAAAAATGCTGATGTCTCATCGCTTATTTTATTTGTAATCTTGCTCCTCAGGGAGAAGTTTCATAAATGTGCTTTGAGGCTTAGTAAACTGTTAGATATTACTCTGCATCCCACTGAGAGCTTTTCTAAAGTTCTTTTTTATTCCTTGAATTTCTTTTTTATTTTTATTTCTTAATTTTTAATTGGTCTTTAATGTCTCAGAAACATCTGGTTGGAAATAATAGTTGCCTGACTTTCTCTTCTTTTGTCTTGAGGAGCCCCACAGTTGTGCAGTGCCATGGGCAGAGAGGAAGGAAGTACCAGCAGCAGAATAAATACCCTTTTCTCAGACCCTCAAAATATCCGGCATTGGGGACATCTCAATGGGAATGGGCGAACTTGGAGAGGAAGAGAATACAGAAGGAGCTTTTTAGAACCATACAGTAGGTACTTTCTGCATCTTCTAGAGTTGATCTCAGTTATGTATACACCTTATATCCAAATAAATGGAGACTGGTTGGTGTATGTAAAGCAACCCAGGACAAGGAAACAAGGAAACCAGATTCCAGTTCTAACTTTACTACTCACTCAACTGGTGGATTTTTTTAATCTGTTTGTTTCTTTCTGGTTGGGTTTTAAGGCTTGTCAGCCACAAGTTTCCACATACTTTCACAAGGGATGAAGGCTTTAGGAATGTTTGTGATAGTACTAGTTTGTTTTTTTTTTAATATTTAAAAATACAGAGATTATGATGACTGAAACTAATCTCTTCAAAATGAAGCCTTATCTTCATTATGTAATGATGTATCTGTTCAATCAGTGTTTTCATGAGAAAAACAGTACAAGCATTGCCTCTTGTAGGTGTTGAGGGTGGTGGGGAGGGTTGTCTGCCTTGGCTTCCTCACTGGGGAAAAAATGGGGACAATACAGTGCCTCTCTTGCAGGCTTGAGGGGATTAATTGATTTATTGATGTAAGTTGCCATGACAGTAGAGGATTACCTCCTTTTACCATAGTCATGATGATTTGTAAGAGTTATTTATCCAAGACTACGATATCAAATAATATCAAAAGGAAAGGAATTTACATTACCGCCTCAAAACTTTATCCATGACCATATTCAGTGGGTCAGCTATTAGAACTTCCTACAAATATTTTGGCTCATCTTCTCAGACACATGTTAGGTTTGCATTTCCCCATCCGTTTGTAAATTAGATATGACTAATATGACTTTCTTTGGCCAATAAAGGGTGAGCAGAAGTGATATGTGTTGTGCCTGGGTAGAAGCTGTAAATGCTGGTGCAAAACATGACTTGTTCTCTTATGACTACTACAGAGATTGTGGGAATGTGTACTGAGATGGAATCTTCATCGGCTGGGTCCTGAATGAATGATGACCCAGAGCCCTCTTTTGATCCACATTTGAAATACAGAGTGAGTCAGAAATAAACTTTTTCCACACGGAGATACTGCTATTTGAGAGTTGTTTCTTTGACACCATCCTAATACAGAAGCCATATTAATATGTATTGTTAGAAGCATTATTATTGAAGTGATTTTAGACAATTATCAATATGTGTATGAGAGACTTCAAAAATAATAAATTAGTATAAATTTAGAATTGCATTTGATCAGGGCTGGGATTGTGGCTCAGTGGTAGAGCGCTTGCCTCGCATGCGTGAGGCACTGGGTTCAATCCTCAGCACCACATAAAAATAAATAAAGATATTGTGTCCATCTGCAACTAAAAAAAATATTAAAAAAAAGAATTGCATTTGATCTTACAGCAATGATAACACCAATAATCCTTGATCAAGTTTCTTTAATTTTTTTAACTTGAAAAACAATTGTGTGTGTAAAAGGAAAAGAAAGAAGGTTTTCTGAAAGTGGAATGCCAACCTTGTTTTTCACCGACTTAAAGTCTGCCCTAAAAACTCTAGTTTCCAAAGTCTCTTATATTTTGCCCTAATCTGCAGAGAACCCAAATACTACACCAATTTTTAAGTTCTAAACTAGCCAAAATATTAACCCACATGCATATAATTATTTCACTTGTGCTACTATACTATCTTTGCTGGGAATGGGCAAATGAGACCCTTTTCTCTTGGTGAAAATTATAAGGAGTTGAATCTACCAAAATTTCATCCCTGAACAAGGAACTCAATATTATTGATGATTGCCAATTTGGGTATTTGCATTTTTAAAGATTTTGCCACCCCAAACAGAACAATGGAACCATTATCCAGAACCATTAACAGATGATCCAAGTAGATATTGAGCAGGGAAAAAGCCTGGAGTTCAAAGCCCTTAGTTGTTCATCTTTTAACATCATTTACCTGCCCCCTGCCTCTGATGAATGTTCTTCTCCTCTTGAGATTGTCTTGGCACAGGACTCTTCATTTCCCAGATGGGACAGCAGTAAGTCTCCTGACATGGCAGGATCTCACAGAAAGTAATTTCAGGTACTTGTAAGGAGGTCTGTGTGGTTGCCAGTGATGTATGAAGCACTGCTCAGCATGTGGCAGAAGGGAAGGAAGCAGCAATGTTAACTGGAAAGTTCTTGTATTGACATTTCACATGCAAGACAGGCTGAGTTTGAGGGTGAGGAATGCAAAGACCTTACCTGAGGGGGAGACTGTGGGTGGCAGAGTTGCCTCCTGAGAGTTTGTGATATTGCTGGAGGAGAACGCAAGGATTAATGAGAGAGACCTTCAAGAATCCTCCCAAAGGAATACAAGATCTGAACTCTCACCTTGGAAGGAGATCTGGGGCATGCTGGTCTTGATCTTTCAAGCTAAGTATGTAAAGGGAGACTATCATCAAGGCACTGTTAAGGGGGGAAAAAGCATTATGTGAAAGATTTGTTTCCATATATGTCTCATACATCCAGCTGGCAAAGATGTACTCTCACCGGCCACACAGATGGGCATGAAGGGGAGGGGCAGCCATAGCTGACAAAAAACGCCATGGAAACCAGCACAGTTAGGCTTTATGCCCTGGTGAGAAAAAGCCTGGGGCTTCCTGCAGCTCAGAGGCTCCTGGGGTACTCTACACTGATGGATTTTTCCATAGAGCAGCTCTGACAAGCTGTCTCAGAAGCAGCTGTCACTAGTGGAAGATTACAGGAGGAAGCATGTAAATAGCTGGAGGCAGCCCTCCGCTCCTTGCAGGGAAGAGCCAAGGCAAGGTTCACTTCCCACTGGTGAAGGCTGCCCATAGCGCAGTGCAGAGAGATGGAAGGAGGCACAGGTGT